>JAKSXO010000167.1:0-275692 GCA_024509115.1 Crotalus helleri | reverse complement strand
AGAGATAGGTAGGTAGATAGATAGATACAGATAGGTAGGTAAATAGATAGATAGATACAGATATGTAGGTAGGTAAATAGATAGATAGAGATAGGTAGGTAAGTAGATTGATAGATACAGATAGGTAGGTAGGTAGATATATAGATACAGATAGGTAGGTAGGTAGATTGATAGATAGAGATAGGTAGGTAGGTAGATTGATAGATAGAGATAGGTAAATAGGTAGATAGATAGATACAGATAGGTAGGTAGGTAGATATATAGATACAGATATGTAGGTAGGTAGATAGATAGAGATAGGTAGGTAGGTAGATAGATAGATAGAGGTAGGTAGGTAGATAGATAGATAGAGATAGGTAGGTAGGTAGATTGATAGATAGAGATAGGTAGATAGCTAGATAGATAGATACAGATATGTAGGTAGGTAGATAGATAGATACAGATAGGTAGGTAGGTAGATTGATAGATAGAGATAGGTAGGTAGGTAGATATATAGATACAGATATGTAGGTAGGTAGATAGATAGATAGAGATAGGTAGGTAGGTAGATTGATAGATACAGATAGGTAGGTAGGTAGATAGATAGATACAGATAGGTAGGTAGGTAGATTGATAGATAGAGATAGGTAGGTAGGTAGATTGATAGATAGAGATAGGTAGGTAGGTAGGTAGATAGATAGAGATAGGTAGGTAGATACATAGATACAGATAGGTAGGTAAATAGATAGATAGATACAGATATGTAGGTAGGTAGATAGATAGATAGAGATAGGTAGGTAAGTAGATTGATAGATACAGATAGGTAGGTAGGTAGATAGATAGATACAGATACGTACGTAGGTAGATTGATAGATAGAGATAGGTAGGTAGGTAGATAGATAGATACAGATAGGTAGGTAGGTAGATTGATAGATAGAGAAAGGTAGGTAGGTAGATTGATAGATAGAGATAGGTAGGTAGGTAGATATATAGATACAGATATGTAGGTAGATAGATAAATACAGATAGGTGGGTAGGTAGATAGATAGATAGAGATAGGTAGGTAGGTAGATTGATAGATAGAGATAGGTAGATAGGTAGATAGATAGATACAGATATGTAGGTAGGTAGATAGATAGATACAGATAGGTAGGTAGGTAGATTGATAGATAGAGATAGGTAGGTAGGTAGATATATAGATACAGATATGTAGGTAGGTAGATAGATAGATAGAGATAGGTAGGTAGGTAGATTGATAGATACAGACAGGTAGGTAGGTAGATAGATAGATACAGATAGGTAGGTAGGTAGATTGATAGATAGAGATAGGTAGGTAGGTAGATTGATAGATAGAGATAGGTAGGTAGGTAGGTAGATAGATAGAGATAGGTAGGTAGATAGATAGATACAGATAGGTAGGTAAATAGATAGATAGATACAGATATGTAGGTAGGTAGATAGATAGATAGAGATAGGTAGGTAAGTAGATTGATAGATACAGATAGGTAGGTAGGTAGATAGATATATACAGATAGGTAGGTAGGTAGATTGATAGATAGAGATAGGTAGGTAGGTAGATTGATAGATAGAGATAGGTAGATAGGTAGATAGATAGATACAGATTGGTAGGTAGGTAGATATATAGATACAGATATGTAGGTAGGTAGATAGATAGAGATAGGTAGGTAGGTAGATAGATAGATAGAGATAGGTAGGTAGGTAGATAGATAGATAGAGATAGGTAGGTAGATAGATAAATACAGATAGGTGGGTAGGTAGATAGATAGATAGAGATAGGTAGGTAGGTAGATAGATAGAGATAGGTAGGTAGGTAGATTGATAGAGATAGGTAGGTAGGTAGGTAGGTAGATAGATAGAGATAGGTAGGTAGGTAGATAGATAGAGAGAGATAGGTAGGTAGGTAGATAGATAGATAGAGATAGGTATGTAGGTAGATAGATAGATAGAGATAGGTAGGTAGGTAGTTTGATAGATACAGATAGGTAGGTAGGTAGATAGATAGATACAGATAGGTAGGTAGGTAGATTGATAGATAGAGATAGGTAGGTAGGTAGATTGATAGATAGAGATAGGTAGATAGGTAGATAGATAGATACAGATAGGTAGGTAGGTAGATATATAGATACAGATATGTAGGTAGGTAGATAGATAGAGATAGGTAGGTAGGTAGATAGATAGATAGAGATAGGTAGGTAGGTAGATAGATAGAGATAGGTAGGTAGATAGATAAATACAGATAGGTGGGTAGGTAGATAGATAGATAGAGATAGGTAGGTAGGTAGATAGATAGAGATAGGTAGGTAGGTAGATTGATAGAGATAGGTAGGTAGGTAGGTAGATAGATAGAGATAGGTAGGTAGGTATATAGAAAGATAGAGATAGGTAGGTAGGTAGATAGATAGATAGAGATAGGTAGGTAGGTAGATAGATAGATAGAGATAGGTAGGTAGGTAGATAGATAAATACAGATAGGTGGGTAGGTAGATAGATAGATAGATAGAGATAGCTGGTAGGTAGATTGATAGATAGAGATAGGTAGATAGGTAGATTGATACAGATAGGTAGGTAGGTAGATAGATAGATACAGATAGGTAGGTAGGTAGATAGATAGATAGAGATAGGTAGGTAGGTAGATATATAGATACAGATATGTAGGTAGGTAGATAGATACATAGAGATAGGTAGGTAGGTAGATTGATAGATACAGATAGGTAGGTAGGTAGATAGATAGATACAGATAGGTAGGTAGGTAGGTTGATTGATAGAGATAGGTAGTTAGGTAGATAGATAGATACAGATAGGAAGGTAGGTAGATAGATAGATACAGATAGGTAGGTAGGTAGATTGATAGATAGAGATAGGTAGGTAGGTAGATAGATAGAGATAGGTAGGTAGGTAGATTGATAAAGGTAGGCTAGGTAGGTAGGTAGATAGATAGAGATAGGTAGGTAGGTAGATTGATAGATACAGATAGGTAGGTAGGTAGATTGATAGATAGAGATAGGTAGGTAGGTAGATAGATAGATAGAGATAGGTAGGTAGGTAGACATATAGATACAGATATGTAGGTAGGTAGATAGATAGATAGAGATAGGTAGGTAGGTAGATTGATAGATACAGATAGGTAGGTAGGTAGATAGATAGATAGAGATAGGTAGGTAGGTAGATTGATAGATACAGATAGGTAGGTAGGTAGATAGATAGATACAGATAGGTAGGTAGGTAGATTGATAGATAGAGATAGGTAGGTAGGTAGATTGATAGATAGAGATAGATAGGTAGGCAGATATATAGATACAGATATGTAGGTAGGTAGATAGATAGATAGAGATAGGTAGGTAGGTAGATTGATAGATACAGATAGGTAGGTAGGTAGATAGATAGATAGATAGATAGAGAGGGAGGTAGGTAGATAGATAGAGATAGGTAGGTAGGTAGATTGATAGATTGAGATAGGTAGGTAGGTAGATATATAGATACAGATATGTAGGTAGATAGATAAATACAGATAGGTGGGTATGTAGATAGATAGATAGAGATAGGTAGTTAGGTAGATTGATAGATAGAGATAGGTAGTTAGGTAGATAGATAGATACAGATGTGTAGGTAGGTAGATTGATAGATACAGATAGGTAGGTAGGTAGATAGATAGATACAGATATGTATGTAGGTAGATAGATAGATAGAGATAGGTAGGTAGGTAGATTGATAGATACAGATAGGTAGGTAGGTAGATAGATAGATAGAGATAGGTAGGTAGGTAGATTGATAGATACAGATAGGTAGGTAGGTAGATAGATAGATACAGATAGGTAGGTAGGTAGATTGATAGAGATAGGTAGGTAGGTAGGTAGATTGATAGATAGAGATAGGTAGGTACGTAGATATATAGATACAGATATGTAGGTAGGTAGATAGATAGATAGAGATAGGTAGGTAGGTAGATTGATAGATACAGATAGGTAGGCAGGTAGATAGATAGATATAGGTAGGTAGGTAGATTGATAGATAGAGATAGGTAGGTAGGTAGATTGATAGATAGAGATAGGTAGGTAGGTAGATATATAGATACAGATATGTAGGTAGATAGATAAATACAGATAGGTGGGTAGGTAGATAGATAGATAGAGATAGGTAGGTAGGTAGATTGATAGATAGAGATAGGTAGATAGGTAGATAGATAGATACAGATATGTAGGTAGGTAGATTGATAGATACAGATAGGTAGGTAGGTAGATAGATAGATACAGATAGGTAGGTAGGTAGATTGATAGATAGAGATAGGTAGGTAGGTAGATATATAGATACAGATATGTAGGTAGGTAGATAGATAGATAGAGATAGGTAGGTAGGTAGATTGATAGATACAGATAGGTAGGTAGGTAGATAGATAGATACAGATAGGTAGGTAGGTAGATTGATAGATACAGATAGGTAGGTAGGTAGATTGATAGATAGAGATAGGTAGGTAGGTAGGTAGATAGATAGAGATAGGTAGGTAGATAGATAGATACAGATAGGTAGGTAAATAGATAGATACAGATATGTAGGTAGGTAAATAGATAGATAGAGATAGGTAGGTAAGTAGATAGATAGATAGAGATAGGTAGGTAGGTAGATAGATAGATAGAGATAGGTAGGTAGGTAGATAGATAAATACAGATAGGTGGGTAGGTAGATAGATAGATAGATAGAGATAGCTGGTAGGTAGATTGATAGATAGAGATAGGTAGATAGGTAGATTGATACAGATAGGTAGGTAGGTAGATAGATAGATACAGATAGGTAGGTAGGTAGATAGATAGATAGAGATAGGTAGGTAGGTAGATATATAGATACAGATATGTAGGTAGGTAGATAGATACATAGAGATAGGTAGGTAGGTAGATTGATAGATACAGATAGGTAGGTAGGTAGATAGATAGATACAGATAGGTAGGTAGGTAGGTTGATTGATAGAGATAGGTAGTTAGGTAGGATAGATAGATACAGATAGGAAGGTAGGTAGATAGATAGATACAGATAGGTAGGTAGGTAGATTGATAGATAGAGATAGGTAGGTAGGTAGATAGATAGAGATAGGTAGGTAGGTAGATTGATAAAGGTAGGTAGGTAGGTAGGTAGATAGATAGAGATAGGTAGGTAGGTAGATTGATAGATACAGATAGGTAGGTAGGTAGATTGATAGATAGAGATAGGTAGGTAGGTAGATAGATAGATAGAGATAGGTAGGTAGGTAGACATATAGATACAGATATGTAGGTAGGTAGATAGATAGATAGAGATAGGTAGGTAGGTAGATTGATAGATACAGATAGGTAGGTAGGTAGATAGATAGATAGAGATAGGTAGGTAGGTAGATTGATAGATACAGATAGGTAGGTAGGTAGATAGATAGATACAGATAGGTAGGTAGGTAGATTGATAGATAGAGATAGGTAGGTAGGTAGATTGATAGATAGAGATAGATAGGTAGGCAGATATATAGATACAGATATGTAGGTAGGTAGATAGATAGATAGAGATAGGTAGGTAGGTAGATTGATAGATACAGATAGGTAGGTAGGTAGATAGATAGATAGATAGATAGAGAGGAGGTAGGTAGATAGATAGAGATAGGTAGGTAGGTAGATTGATAGATTGAGATAGGTAGGTAGGTAGATATATAGATACAGATATGTAGGTAGATAGATAAATACAGATAGGTGGGTAGGTAGATAGATAGATAGAGATAGGTAGGTAGGTAGATTGATAGATAGAGATAGGTAGATAGGTAGATAGATAGATACAGATATGTAGGTAGGTAGATTGATAGATACAGATAGGTAGGTAGGTAGATAGATAGATACAGATAGGTAGGTAGGTAGATTGATAGATAGAGATAGGTAGGTAGGTAGATATATAGATACAGATATGTAGGTAGGTAGATAGATAGATAGAGATAGGTAGGTAGGTAGATTGATAGATACAGATAGGTAGGTAGGTAGATAGATAGATACAGATAGGTAGGTAGGTAGATTGATAGATACAGATAGGTAGGTAGGTAGATTGATAGATAGAGATAGGTAGGTAGGTAGGTAGATAGATAGAGATAGGTAGGTAGATAGATAGATACAGATAGGTAGGTAAATAGATAGATACAGATATGTAGGTAGGTAAATAGATAGATAGAGATAGGTAGGTAAGTAGATTGATAGATACAGATAGGTAGGTAGGTAGATATATAGATACAGATAGGTAGGTAGGTAGATTGATAGATAGAGATAGGTAGGTAGGTAGATTGATAGATAGAGATAGGTAAATAGGTAGATAGATAGATACAGATAGGTAGGTAGGTAGATATATAGATACAGATATGTAGGTAGGTAGATAGATAGATAGAGATAGGTAGGTAAGTAGATTGATAGATACAGATAGGTAGGTAGGTAGATAGATAGATACAGATAGGTAGGTAGGTAGATTGATAGATAGAGATAGGTAGGTAGGTAGATTAATAGATACAGATAGGTAGGTAGGTAGATAGATAGATAGAGATAGGTAGGTAGGTAGATTGATAGATAGAGATAGGTAGGTAGGTAGATTGATAGATAGAGATAGGTAGGTAGGTAGATATATAGATACAGATATGTAGGTAGGTAGATAGATAGAGATAGGTAGGTAGGTAGGTTGATAGATACAGATATGTAGGTAGGTAGATAGATAGATACAGTTGGTAGGTAGGTAGATATATAGATACAGATATGTAGGTAGGTAGATAGATAGATAGAGATAGGTAGGTAAGTAGATTGATAGATACAGATAGGTAGGTAGATAGATAGATAGATAGAGATAGGTAGGTAGGTAGATTGATAGATAGAGATAGGTAGGTAGGTAGATTGATAGGTACAGATAGGTAGGTAGGTAGATATATAGATACACATAGGTAGGTAGGTAGATAGATAGATAGAGATAGGTAGGTAGGTAGATTGATAGATAGAGATAGGTAGGTAGGTAGATAGATAGATAGAGATAGGTAGGTAGGGTAGATTGATAGATAGAGATAGGTAGGTAGGTAGCTAGATAGATAGAGATAGGTGGGTACGTAGATAGATAGATAGATAGAGATAGGTAGGTAGGTAGATAGATAGATAGAGATAGGTAGGTAGGTAGATAGATAGAGACAGATAGGTAGGTAGGTAGATTGATAGATAGAGATAGGTAGGTAGGTAGGTAGATAGATAGAGATAGGTAGGTAGGTAGGTAGGTAGATAGATACAGATAGGTAGGTTGATAGATAAATACAGATAGGTGGGTAGGTAGATAGATAGAGATAGGTAGGTAGGTAGGTAGATAGATAGATAGAGATAGATAGGTTGGTAGGTAGATTGATAGAGACAGATAGGTAGGTAGGTAGATAGATAGATACAGATAGGTAGGTAGGTAGATAGATAGATACAGATAGGTAGGTAGGTAGATAGATAGATAGAGATAGGTAGGTAGGTAGATAGATAGATAGAGATAGGTAGGTAGGTAGATTGATAGATAGAGATAGGTAGGTAGGTAGATAGATAGATAGAGATAGGTAGGTAGGTAGATAGATAGAGATAGGTAGGTAGATAGATAGATAGATACAGATAGGTAGGTAGGTAGATAGATAGATAGAGATAGGTAGGTAGGTAGGTAGATAGATACAGATAGGTAGGTAGATAGATAAATACAGATAGGTGGGTAGGTAGATAGATAGATAGAGATAGGTAGGTAGGTAGATTGATAGATACAGATAGGTAGGTAGGTAGATAGATAGATACAGATAGGTAGGTAGGTAGATTGATAGATAGAGATAGGTAGGTAGGTAGATTGATAGATACAGATAGGTAGGTAGGTAGATTGATAGATAGAGATAGGTAGGTAGGTAGATTGATAGATAGAGATAGATAGATAGGTAGATAGATAGATACAGATAGGTAGGGAGGTAGATATATAGATGCAGATATGTAGGTAGGTAGATAGATAGATAGAGATAGGTAGGTAAGTAGATTGATAGATACAGATAGGTAGGTAGGTAGATAGATAGATACAGATAGGTAGGTAGGTAGATTGATAGAGATAGGTAAGTAGGTAGATTAATAGATACAGATAGGTAGGTAGGTAGGTAGATAGATAGATACAGATAGGTAGGTAGGTAGATTCATAGATAGAGATAGGTAGGTAGGTAGATTGATAGATAGAGATTAGGTAGGTAGGTAGATATATAGATACAGATATGTAGGTACGTAGATAGATAGAGATAGGTAGGTAGGTAGATTGATAGATACAGATAGGTAGGTAGGTAGATGTATAGATACAGATATGTAGGTAGGTAGATAGATATATAGAGATAGGTAGGTAGGTAGATAGATAGATAGAGATAGGTAGGTAGGTAGATTGATAGATAGAGATAGGTAGGTAGGTAGATTGATAGATACAGATAGGTAGGTAGGTAGATATATAGATACACATAGGTAGGTAGGTAGATAGATAGATAGAGATAGGTAGGTAGGTAGATTGATAGATAGAGATAGGTAGGTAGGTAGATAGATAGATAGAGATAGGTAGGTAGGTAGATTGATAGATAGAGATAGGTAGGTAGGTAGCTAGATAGATAGAGATAGGTGGGTACGTAGATAGATAGATAGAGATAGGTAGGTAGGTAGATAGATAGATAGAGATAGGTAGGTAGGTAGATAGATAGATACAGATAGGTAGGTAGGTAGGTAGATTGATAGATAGAGATAGGTAGGTAGGTAGGTAGGTAGATAGATAGAGATAGGTAGGTAGGTAGGTAGATAGATACAGATAGGTAGGTTGATAGATAAATACAGATAGGTGGGTAGGTAGATAGATAGAGATAGGTAGGTAGGTAGGTAGGTAGGTAGATAGATAGATAGAGATAGATAGGTAGGTAGGTAGATTGATAGAGACAGATAGGTAGGTAGGTAGATAGATAGATACAGATAGGTAGGTAGGTAGATAGATAGAGATAGGTAGGTAGGTAGATAGATAGATAGAGATAGGTAGGTAGGTAGATTGATAGATAGAGATAGGTAGGTAGGTAGATAGATAGATAGAGATAGGTAGGTAGGTAGATAGATAGATATAGGTAGGTAGATAGATAGATAGATACAGATAGGTAGGTAGGTAGATAGATAGATAGAGATAGGTAGGTAGGTAGGTAGATAGATACAGATAGGTAGGTAGATAGATAAATACAGATAGGTGGGTAGGTAGATAGATAGATAGAGATAGGTAGGTAGGTAGATTGATAGATACAGATAGGTAGGTAGGTAGATAGATAGATACAGATAGGTAGGTAGGTAGGTAGATTGATAGATAGAGATAGGTAGGTAGGTAGATTGATAGATACAGATAGGTAGGTAGGTAGATAGATAGATACAGATAGGTAGGTAGGTAGATTGATAGATAGAGATAGGTAGGTAGGTAGGTAGATTGATAGATAGAGATAGGTAGGTAGGTAGATAGATAGATACAGATAGGTAGGTAGATAGATAGATAGAGATAGGTAGGTAGGTAGATTGATATTTAGAGATAGGTAGGTAGGTAGGTAGATAGATAGAGATAGGTAGGTAGGTAGATTGATAGATACAGATAGGTAGGTAAGTAGATTGATAGATACAGATAGGTAGGTAGGTAGATAGATAGATACAGATAGGTAGGTAGGTAGATTGATAGATAGAGATAGGTAGGTAGGTAGATTGATAGATAGACATAGGTAGATAGGTAGATAGATAGATACAGATAGGTAGGTAGGTAGATAGATAGATAGAGATAGGTAGGTAGGTAGATAGATAGATAGAGATAGGTAGGTAGGTAGATAGATAGATAGAGATAGGTAGGTAGATAGATAAATACAGATAGGTTGGTAGGTAGATAGATAGATAGAGATAGGTAGGTAGGTAGATAGATAGAGATAGGTAGGTAGGTAGATTGATAGAGATAGGTAGGTAGGTAGATAGATAGAGATAGGTAGGTAGGTAGATAGATAGATAGAGATAGGTAGGTAGGTAGGTAGATAGATAGAGATAGGTAGGTAGGTAGATAGATAGAGATAGGTAGGTAGGTAGATAGATAAATACAGATAGGTGGGTAGGTAGATAGATAGATAGAGATAGGTAGGTAGATTGATAGATAGAGATAGGTAGATAGGTAGATTGATAGATACAGATAGGTAGGTAAGTAGATTGATAGATACAGATAGGTAGGTAGGTAGATAGATAGATACAGATAGGTAGGTAGGTAGATTGATAGATAGAGATAGGTAGGTAGGTAGATAGATAGATAGAGATAGGTAGGTAGGTAGATAGATAGATAGATACAGATAGGTAGGTAGGTAGATAGATAGATAGAGATAGGTAGGTAGGTAGGTAGATAGATACAGATAGGTAGGTGATAGATAAATACAGATAGGTGGGTAGGTAGATAGATAGATAGAGATAGGTAGGTAGGTAGATTGATAGATACAGATAGGTAGGTAGGTAGATAGATAGATACAGATAGGTAGGTAGGTAGGTAGATTGATAGATAGAGATAGGTAGGTAGGTAGATTGATAGATACAGATAGGTAGGTAGGTAGATAGATAGATACAGATAGGTAGGTAGGTAGATTGATAGATAGAGATAGGTAGGTAGGTAGGTAGATTGATAGATAGAGATAGGTAGGTAGGTAGATAGATAGATACAGATAGGTAGGTAGATAGATAGATAGAGATAGGTAGGTAGGTAGATTGATATTTAGAGATAGGTAGGTAGGTAGGTAGATAGATAGAGATAGGTAGGTAGGTAGATTGATAGATACAGATAGGTAGGTAAGTAGATTGATAGATACAGATAGGTAGGTAGGTAGATAGATAGATACAGATAGGTAGGTAGGTAGATTGATAGATAGAGATAGGTAGGTAGGTAGATTGATAGATAGACATAGGTAGATAGGTAGATAGATAGATACAGATAGGTAGGTAGGTAGATAGATAGATAGAGATAGGTAGGTAGGTAGATAGATAGATAGAGATAGGTAGGTAGGTAGATAGATAGATAGAGATAGGTAGGTAGATAGATAAATACAGATAGGTGGGTAGGTAGATAGATAGATAGAGATAGGTAGGTAGGTAGATAGATAGAGATAGGTAGGTAGGTAGATTGATAGAGATAGGTAGGTAGGTAGATAGATAGAGATAGGTAGGTAGGTAGATAGATAGATAGAGATAGGTAGGTAGGTAGGTAGATAGATAGAGATAGGTAGGTAGGTAGATAGATAGAGATAGGTAGGTAGGTAGATAGATAAATACAGATAGGTGGTAGGTAGATAGATAGATAGAGATAGGTAGGTAGATTGATAGATAGAGATAGGTAGATAGGTAGATTGATAGATACAGATAGGTAGGTAGGTAGATAGATAGATACAGATAGGTAGGTAGGTAGATAGATAGATAGAGATAGGTAGGTAGGTAGATATATAGTTACAGATATGTAGGTAGGTAGATAGATAGATAGAGATAGGTAGGTAGGTAGATTGATAGATACAGATAGGTAGGTAGGTAGATAGATAGATACAGATAGGTAGGTAGGTAGATTGATAGATAGAGATAGGTAGTTAGGTAGATTGATAGATACAGATAGGTAGGTAGGTAGATAGATGGATACAGATAGGTAGGTAGGTAGATTGATAGATAGAGATAGGTAGGTACGTAGGTAGATAGATAGAGATAGGTAATAGGTAGATTGATAGAGATAGGTAGGTAGGTAGATAGATAGATAGAGATAGATAGGTAGGTAGATTGATAGATACAGATAGGTAGGTAGGTAGATTGATAGATAGAGATAGGTAGGTAGGTAGATAGATAGATAGAGATAGGTAGGTAGGTAGATATATAGATACAGATATGTAGGTAGGTAGATAGATAGAGATAGGTAGGTAGGTAGATAGATAGATAGAGATAGGTAGGTAGGTAGATTGATAGATAGAGATAGGTAGGTAGGTAGATAGATAGATAGATAGATAGATAGAGATAGGTAGGTAAGTAGATTGATAGATAGAGATAGGTAGGTAGGTAGCTAGATAGATAGAGATAGGTGGGTAGGTAGATAGATAGATAGAGATAGGTAGGTAGGTAGATAGATAGATAGAGATAGGTAGGTAGGTAGGTAGATAGATAGAGATAGGTAGGTAGTTAGATATATCGATACAGATATGTAGTAGATAGATAGAGATAGGTAGGTAGGTAGATATATAGATACAGATATGTAGGTAGATAGATAGATAGAGATAGGTAGGTAGGTAGATAGATAGAGATAGGTAGGTAGGTAGATAGATAGATACAGATAGGTAGGTAGGTAGATTGATAGAGATAGGTAGGTAGGTAGATTGATAGATAGAGATAGGTAGGTAGGTAGGTAGATAGATAGAGATAGGTAGGTAGGTAGATAGATAAATACAGATAGGTGGGTAGGTGATAGATAGATAGAGATAGGTAGGTAGATGATAGATAGAGATAGGTAGGTAGGTAGATTGATAGATAGAGATAGGTAGGTAGGTAGATAGATAGATAGAGATAGGTAGGTAGGTAGATTGATAGATACAGATAGGTAGGTAGGTAGATTGATAGATAGAGATAGGTAGGTAGGTAGATAGATAGATAGAGATAGGTAGGTAGGTAGATTGATAGATAGAGATAGGTAGGTAGGTAGATATATAGATACAGATATGTAGGTAGATAGATAGATAGAGATAGGTAGGTAGGTAGATAGATAGATAGAGATAGGTAGGTAGGTAGATAGATAGATACAGATAGGTAGGTAGGTAGATTGATAGATAGAGATAGGTAGGTAGGTAGATTGATAGATAGAGATAGGTAGGTAGGTAGATAGATAGAGAGAGATAGGTAGGTAGGTAGATTGATAGATACAGATAGGTAGGTAGGTAGATTGATAGATAGAGAAAGGTAGGTAGGTAGATAGATAGATAGAGATAGGTAGGTAGGTAGGTAGATAGATAGAGAGATAGGTAGGTAGGTAGATATATAGATACAGATATGTAGGTAGATAGATAGAGATAGGTAGGTAGGTAGATTGATAGATAGAGATAGGTAGGTAGGTAGATAGATAGATAGAGATAGGTAGGTAGGTAGATTGATAGATACAGATAGGTAGGTAGGTAGATGTATAGATACAGATATGTAGGTAGGTAGATAGATATATAGAGATAGGTAGGTAGGTAGATAGATAGATAGAGATAGGTAGGTAGGTAGATAGATAGATAGAGATAGGTAGGTAGGTAGATTGATAGATACAGATAGGTAGGTAGGTAGATTGATAGATAGAGATAGGTAGGTAGGTAGATTGATAGATAGAGATAGGTAGGTAGGTAGATATATAGATACAGATATGTAGGTAGGTAGATAGATAGATAGAGATAGGTAGGTAGGTAGATTGATAGATACAGATAGGTAGGTAGGTAGATGTATAGATACAGATATGTAGGTAGGTAGATAGATATATAGAGATAGGTAGGTAGGTAGATAGATAGATAGAGATAGGTAGGTAGGTAGATAGATAGATAGAGATAGGTAGCTAGGTAGATTGATAGATAGAGATAGGTAGGTAGGTAGATAGATAGATAGATAGAGATAGGTAGGTAAGTAGATTGATAGATAGAGATAGGTAGGTAGGTAGCTAGATAGATAGAGATAGGTGGGTAGGTAGATAGATAGATAGAGATAGGTAGGTAGGTAGATAGATAGATAGAGATAGGTAGGTAGGTAGGTAGATAGATAGAGATAGGTAGGTAGTTAGATATATCGATACAGATATGTAGGTAGATAGATAGAGATAGGTAGGTAGGTAGATATATAGATACAGATATGTAGGTAGATAGATAGATAGAGATAGGTAGGTAGGTAGATAGATAGAGATAGGTAGGTAGGTAGATAGATAGATACAGATAGGTAGGTAGGTAGATTGATAGAGATAGGTAGGTAGGTAGATTGATAGATAGAGATAGGTAGGTAGGTAGGTAGATAGATAGAGATAGGTAGGTAGGTAGATAGATAAATACAGATAGGTGGGTAGGTAGATAGATAGATAGAGATAGGTAGGTAGATTGATAGATAGAGATAGGTAGGTAGGTAGATTGATAGATAGAGATAGGTAGGTAGGTAGATAGATAGATAGAGATAGGTAGGTAGGTAGATTGATAGATACAGATAGGTAGGTAGGTAGATTGATAGATAGAGATAGGTAGGTAGGTAGATAGATAGATAGAGATAGGTAGGTAGGTAGATTGATAGATAGAGATAGGTAGGTAGGTAGATATATAGATACAGATATGTAGGTAGATAGATAGATAGAGATAGGTAGGTAGGTAGATAGATAGATAGAGATAGGTAGGTAGGTAGATAGATAGATACAGATAGGTAGGTAGGTAGATTGATAGATAGAGATAGGTAGGTAGGTAGATTGATAGATAGAGATAGGTAGGTAGGTAGATAGATAGAGAGAGATAGGTAGGTAGGTAGATTGATAGATACAGATAGGTAGGTTGGTAGATTGATAGATAGAGAAAGGTAGGTAGGTAGATAGATAGATAGAGATAGGTAGGTAGGTAGGTAGATAGATAGAGATAGGTAGGTAGGTAGATATATAGATACAGATATGTAGGTAGATAGATAGAGATAGGTAGGTAGGTAGATTGATAGATAGAGATAGGTAGGTAGGTAGATAGATAGATAGAGATAGGTAGGTAGGTAGATTGATAGATACAGATAGGTAGGTAGGTAGATTGATAGATAGAGATAGGTAGGTAGGTAGATTGATAGATAGAGATAGGTAGGTAGGTAGATAGATAGATAGAGATAGGTAGGTAGGTAGATTGATAGATAGAGATAGGTAGGTAGGTAGATATATAGATACAGATATGTAGGTAGATAGATAGATAGAGATAGGTAGGTAGGTAGATAGATAGATAGAGATAGGTAGGTAGGTAGATAGATAGATACAGATAGGTAGGTAGGTAGATTGATAGATAGAGATAGGTAGGTAGGTAGATTGATAGATAGAGATAGGTAGGTAGGTAGATAGATAGAGAGAGATAGGTAGGTAGGTAGATTGATAGATACAGATAGGTAGGTAGGTAGATTGATAGATAGAGAAAGGTAGGTAGGTAGGTAGATAGATAGATAGAGATAGGTAGGTAGGTAGATTGATAGATAGAGATAGGTAGGTAGGTAGGTAGATAGATAGAGATAGGTAGGTAGATAGATAGATACAGATAGGTAGGTAAATAGATAGATAGATACAGATATGTAGGTAGGTAAATAGATAGATAGAGATAGGTAGGTAAGTAGATTGATAGATACAGATAGGTAGGTAGGTAGATATATAGATACAGATAGGTAGGTAGGTAGATTGATAGATAGAGATAGGTAGGTAGGTAGATTGATAGATAGAGATAGGTAAATAGGTAGATAGATAGATACAGATAGGTAGGTAGGTAGATATATAGATACAGATATGTAGGTAGGTAGATAGATAGAGATAGGTAGGTAGGTAGATTGATAGATACAGAGAGGTAGGTAGGTAGATTGATAGATAGAGATAGGTAGGTAGGTAGATAGATAGATAGAGATAGGTAGGTAGGTAGATAGATAGATAGAGATAGGTAGGTAGGTAGATTGATAGATACAGATAGGTAGGTAGGTAGATTGATAGATAGAGATAGGTAGGTAGGTAGATAGATAGAGATAGGTAGGTAGGTAGATTGATAGATAGAGATAGGTAGGTAGGTAGATAGATAGATACAGATAGGTAGGTAGGTAGATTGATAGAGATAGGTAGGTAGGTAGGTAGATAGATAGAGATAGGTAGGTAGGTAGATTGATAGATACAGAGAGGTAGGTAGGTAGATTGATAGATAGAGATAGGTAGGTAGGTAGATAGATAGATAGAGATAGGTAGGTAGGTAGATTGATAGATACAGATAGGTAGGTAGGTAGATTGATAGATAGAGATAGGTAGGTAGGTAGATAGATAGATAGAGATAGGTAGGTAGGTTGATAGATAGATACAGATAGGTAGGTAGGTAGATTGATAGATAGAGATAGGTAGGTAGGTAGGTAGATAGATAGAGATAGGTAGGTAGGTAGGTAGATAGATACAGATAGGTAGGTAGATAGATAAATACAGATAGGTGGGTAGGTAGATAGATAGAGATAGGTAGGTAGGTAGGTAGATAGATAGATAGAGATAGATAGGTAGGTAGGTAGATTGATAGAGACAGATAGGTAGGTAGGTAGATAGATAGATACAGATAGGTAGGTAGGTAGATATATAGATACACATAGGTAGGTAGGTAGATAGATAGATAGAGATAGGTAGGTAGGTAGATTGATAGATAGAGATAGGTAGGTAGGTAGATAGATAGATAGAGATAGGTAGGTAGGTAGATTGATAGATAGAGATAGGTAGGTAGGTAGATAGATAGATAGATAGAGATAGGTAGGTAGGTAGATTGATAGATACAGATAGGTAGGTAGGTAGATTGATAGATAGAGATAGGTAGGTAGGTAGATAGATAGATAGAGATAGGTAGATAGGTAGATTGATAGATAGAGATAGGTAGGTAGGTAGGTAGATAGATAGAGATAGGTAGGTAGGTAGATATATAGATACAGATATGTAGGTAGATAGATAGAGATAGGTAGGTAGGTAGATATATAGATACAGATATGTAGGTAGATAGATAGATAGAGATAGGTAGGTAGGTAGATAGATAGATAGATAGAGATAGGTAGGTAGGTAGATTGATAGATACAGATAGGTAGGTAGGTAGATTGATAGATAGAGATAGGTAGGTAGGTAGATAGATAGATAGAGATAGGTAGCTAGGTTGATAGATAGATACAGATAGGTAGGTAGGTAGATTGATAGATAGAGATAGGTAGGTAGGTAGGTAGATAGATAGAGATAGGTAGGTAGGTAGGTAGATAGATACAGATAGGTAGGTAGATAGATAAATACAGATAGGTGGGTAGGTAGATAGATAGAGATAGGTAGGTAGGTAGGTAGATAGATAGATAGAGATAGATAGGTAGGTAGGTAGATTGATAGAGACAGATATGTAGGTAGGTAGATAGATAGATACAGATAGGTAGGTAGGTAGATATATAGATACACATAGGTAGGTAGGTAGATAGATAGATAGAGATAGGTAGGTAGGTAGATTGATAGATAGAGATAGGTAGGTAGGTAGATAGATAGATAGAGATAGGTAGGTAGGTAGATTGATAGATAGAGATAGGTAGGTAGGTAGATAGATAGATAGAGATAGGTAGGTAGGTAGATTGATAGATACAGATAGGTAGGTAGGTAGATTGATAGATAGAGATAGGTAGGTAGGTAGATAGATAGATAGAGATAGGTAGATAGGTAGATTGATAGATAGAGATAGGTAGGTAGGTAGGTAGATAGATAGAGATAGGTAGGTAGGTAGATATATAGATACAGATATGTAGGTAGATAGATAGAGATAGGTAGGTAGGTAGATATATAGATACAGATATGTAGGTAGATAGATAGATAGAGATAGGTAGGTAGGTAGATAGATAGATAGATAGATAGAGATAGGTAGGTAAGTAGATTGATAGATACAGATTGGTAGGTAGGTAGATTGATAGATAGAGATAGGTAGGTAGGTAGATAGATAGATAGAGATAGGTAGGTAGGTAGATTGATAGATAGAGATAGGTAGGTAGGTAGATAGATAGATACAGATAGGTAGGTAGGTAGATTGATAGATAGAGATAGGTAGGTAGGTAGAAAGATAGATAGAGATAGGTAGGTAGGTAGATAGATAGATAGAGATAGGTAGATAGGTAGATAGATAGATACAGATAGGTAGGTAGGTAGATAGATAGATAGAGATAGGTGGGTAGGTAGATAGATAGATACAGATAGGTAGGTAGGTAGATTGATAGATAGAGATAGGTAGGTAGGTAGATAGATAGATAGAGATAAGTAGGTAGGTAGATTGATAGAGATAGGTAGATAGGTAGGTAGATAGATAGAGATAGGTAGGTAGGTAGATTGATAGATACAGAGAGGTAGGTAGGTAGATTGATAGATAGAGATAGGTGGGTAGGTAGATAGATAGATACAGATAGGTAGGTAGGTAGATTGATAGATAGAGATAGGTAGGTAGGTAGATAGATAGATAGAGATAGGTAGATAGGTAGATTGATAGATAGAGATAGGTAGGTAGGTAGGTAGATAGATAGAGATAGGTAGGTAGGTAGATATATAGATACAGATATGTAGGTAGATAGATAGAGATAGGTAGGTAGGTAGATATATAGATACAGATATGTAGGTAGATAGATAGATAGAGATAGGTAGGTAGGTAGATAGATAGATAGATAGAGATAGGTAGGTAAGTAGATTGATAGATACAGATTGGTAGGTAGGTAGATTGATAGATAGAGATAGGTAGGTAGGTAGATAGATAGATAGAGATAGGTAGGTAGGTAGATTGATAGATAGAGATAGGTAGGTAGGTAGATAGATAGATACAGATAGGTAGGTAGGTAGATTGATAGATAGAGATAGGTAGGTAGGTAGAAAGATAGATAGAGATAGGTAGGTAGGTAGATAGATAGATAGATAGATAGGTAGATAGGTAGATAGATAGATACAGATAGGTAGGTAGGTAGATAGATAGATAGAGATAGGTGGGTAGGTAGATAGATAGATACAGATAGGTAGGTAGGTAGATTGATAGATAGAGATAGGTAGGTAGGTAGATAGATAGATAGAGATAAGTAGGTAGGTAGATTGATAGAGATAGGTAGATAGGTAGGTAGATAGATAGAGATAGGTAGGTAGGTAGATTGATAGATACAGAGAGGTAGGTAGGTAGATTGATAGATAGAGATAGGTGGGTAGGTAGATAGATAGATACAGATAGGTAGGTAGGTAGATTGATAGATAGAGATAGGTAGGTAGGTAGATAGATAGATAGAGATAGGTAGGTAGGTAGATTGATAGAGATAGATAGGTAGGTAGGTAGATAGATAGAGATAGGTAGGTAGGTAGATTGATAGATACAGAGAGGTAGGTAGGTAGATTGATAGATAGAGATAGGTTGGTAGGTAGATAGATAGATAGAGATAGGTAGGTAGGTAGATTGATAGGTACAGATAGGTAGGTAGGTAAATTGATAGATAGAGATAGGTAGGTAGGTAGATAGATAGATAGAGATAGGTAGGTAGGTAGATTGATAGATAGAGATAGGTAGGTAGGTAGGTAGACAGATAGAGATAGGTAGGTAGGTAGATATATAGATACAGATATGTAGGTAGATAGATAGAGATAGGTAGGTAGGTAGATATATAGATACAGATATGTAGGTAGATAGATAGATAGAGATAGGTAGGTAGGTAGATAGATAGATAGAGATAGGTAGGTAGGTAGATAAATAGATAGAGATAGGTAGGTAGATTGATAGATACAGATAGGTAGGTAGGTAGATAGATAGATACAGATAGGTAGGTAGGTAGGTAGATAGATACAGTTAGGTAGGTATATAGATAAATACAGATAGGTGGCTACGTTGATAGATAGATAGAGATAGGTAGGTAGGTAGATTGATAGATAGAGATAGGTAGGTAGGTAGATTGATAGATACAGATAGGTAGGTAGGTAGGTAGATAGATACAGATAGGTAGGGAGATAGATAAATACAGATAGGTGGGTAGGTAGATAGATAGATAGAGATAGGTAGGTAGGTAGATTGATAGATACAGATAGGTAGGTAGGTAGATAGATAGATACAGATAGGTAGGTAGGTATATTGATAGATAGAGATAGGTAGGTAGGTAGATTGATAGATAGAGATAGGTAGGTAGGTAGATTGATAGATACATATAGGTAGGTAGGTAGGTAGATAGATACAGATAGGTAGGTAGATAGATAAATACAGATAGGTGGCTACGTTGATAAATAGATAGAGATAGGTAGGTAGGTAGATTGATAGATAGAGATAGGTAGGTAGGTAGATTGATAGATAGAGATAGGTAGGTAGGTAGATTGATAGATAGAGATAGGTAGGTAGGTAGATAGATAGATAGAGATAGGTAGGTAGATTGATAGATAGAGATAGGTAGGTAGGTAGGTAGATAGATAGAGATAGGTAGGTAGGTAGATTGATAGATACAGATTGGTAGGTAGGTAGATTGATAGATAGAGATAGGTAGGTAGGTAGATATATAGATACAGATATGTAGGTAGATAGATAGATGGAGATAGGTAGGTAGGTAGATAGATAGATAGAGATAGGTAGGTAGGTAGATAGATAGATACAGATAGGTAGGTATGTAGATTGATAGATAGAGATAGGTAGGTAGGTAGATTGATAGATAGAGATAGGTAGGTAGGTAGATTGATAGATAGAGATAGGTAGGTAGGTAGATAGATAGATAGAGATAGGTAGGTAGGTAGATTGATAGATACAGATAGGTAGGTAGGTAGATTGATAGATAGAGATAGGTAGGTAGGTAGATAGATAGATAGAGATAGGTAGGTAGGTAGATTGATAGATAGAGATAGGTAGGTAGGTAGATAGATAGATACAGATAGGTAGGTAGGTAGATTGATAGAGATAGGTAGGTAGGTAGGTAGGTAGATAGATAGAGATAGGTAGGTAGGTAGATTGATAGATACAGAGAGGTAGGTAGGTAGATTGATAGATAGAGATAGGTAGGTAGGTAGATAGATAGATAGAGATAGGTACGTAGGTAGATTGATACAGATAGGTAGGTAGGTAGATTGATAGATAGAGATAGGTAGGTAGGTAGATAGATAGAGATAGGTAGGTAGATTGATAGATAGAGATAGGTAGGTAGCTAGGTACATAGATAGAGATAGGTAGGTAGGTAGATATATAGATACAGATATGTAGGTAGATAGATAGAGATAGGTAGGTAGGTAGATATATAGATACAGATATGTAGGTAGATAGATAGATAGAGATAGGTAGGTAGGTAGATAGATAGATAGAGATAGGTAGGTAGGTAGATAGATAGATACAGATAGGTAGGTATGTAGATTGATAGATAGAGATAGGTAGGTAGGTAGATTGATAGCTAGAGATAGGTAGGTAGGTAGATTGATAGATAGAGATAGGTAGGTAGGTAGATAGATAGATAGAGATAGGTAGGTAGGTAGATTGATAGATACAGATAGGTAGGTAGGTAGATTGATAGATAGAGATAGGTAGGTAGGTAGATAGATAGATAGAGATAGGTAGGTAGGTAGATTGATAGATAGAGATAGGTAGGTAGGTAGATAGATAGATACAGATAGGTAGGTAGGTAGATTGATAGAGATAGGTAGGTAGGTAGGTAGATAGATAGAGATAGGTAGGTAGGTAGATTGATAGATACAGAGAGGTAGGTAGGTAGATTGATAGATAGAGATAGGTAGGTAGGTAGATAGATAGAGATAGGTAGGTAGGTAGATTGATAGATACAGATAGGTAGGTAGGTAGATTGATAGATAGAGATAGGTAGGTAGGTAGATAGATAGATAGAGATAGGTAGGTAGATTGATAGATAGAGATAGGTAGGTAGGTAGGTACATAGATAGAGATAGGTAGGTAGGTAGATATATAGATACAGATATGTAGGTAGATAGATAGAGATAGGTAGGTAGGTAGATATATAGATACAGATATGTAGGTAGATAGATAGAGATAGGTAGGTAGGTAGATTGATAGATAGAGATAGGTAGGTAGGTAGATAGATAGATAGAGATAGGTAGGTAGGTAGATTGATAGAGATAGGTAGGTAGGTAGGTAGATAGATAGAGATAGGTAGGTAGGTAGATTGATAGATACAGAGAGGTAGGTAGGTAGATTGATAGATAGAGATAGGTGGGTAGGTAGATAGATAGATACAGATATGTAGGTAGGTAGATTGATAGATAGAGATAGGTAGGTAGGTAGATAGATAGATAGAGGTAGGTAGGTAGGTAGATTGATAGAGATAGATAGGTAGGTAGGTAGATAGATAGAGATAGGTAGGTAGGTAGATTGATAGATACAGAGAGGTAGGTAGGTAGATTGATAGATAGAGATAGGTAGGTAGGTAGATAGATAGATAGAGATAGTAGGTAGGTAGATTGATAGATACAGATAGGTAGGTAGGTAAATTGATAGATAGAGATAGGTAGGTAGGTAGATAGATAGATAGAGATAGGTAGGTAGGTAGATTGATAGATAGAGATAGGTAGGTAGGTAGGTAGACAGATAGAGATAGGTAGGTAGGTAGATATATAGATACAGATATGTAGGTAGATAGATAGAGATAGGTAGGTAGGTAGATATATAGATACAGATATGTAGGTAGATAGATAGATAGAGATAGGTAGGTAGGTAGATAGATAGATAGAGATAGGTAGGTAGGTAGATAAATAGATAGAGATAGGTAGGTAGATTGATAGATACAGATAGGTAGGTAGGTAGATAGATAGATACAGATAGGTAGGTAGGTAGGTAGATAGATACAGATAGGTAGGTATATAGATAAATACAGATAGGTGGCTACGTTGATAGATAGATAGAGATAGGTAGGTAGGTAGATTGATAGATAGAGATAGGTAGGTAGGTAGATTGATAGATACAGATAGGTAGGTAGGTAGGTAGATAGATACAGATAGGTAGGGAGATAGATAAATACAGATAGGTGGGTAGGTAGATAGATAGATAGAGATAGGTAGGTAGGTAGATTGATAGATACAGATAGGTAGGTAGGTAGATAGATAGATACAGATAGGTAGGTAGGTATATTGATAGATAGAGATAGGTAGGTAGGTAGATTGATAGATAGAGATAGGTAGGTAGGTAGATTGATAGATACAGATAGGTAGGTAGGTAGGTAGATAGATACAGATAGGTAGGTAGATAGATAAATACAGAGGTGGCTACGTTGATAAATAGATAGAGATAGGTAGGTAGGTAGATTGATAGATAGAGATAGGTAGGTAGGTAGATAGATAGATAGAGATAGGTAGGTAGGTAGGTAGATTGATAGATACAGATAGGTAGGTAGGTAGATTGATAGATAGAGATAGGTAGGTAGGTAGATAGATAGATAGATAGAGATAGGTAGGTAGATTGATAGATAGAGATAGGTAGGTAGGTAGGTACATAGATAGAGATAGGTAGGTAGGTAGATATATAGATACAGATATGTAGGTAGATAGATAGATAGAGATAGGTAGGTAGGTAGATAGATAGATAGATAGAGATAGGTAGGTAGGTAGATAGATAGATAGAGATAGGTAGGTAGGTAGATTGATATATAGAGATAGGTAGGTAGGTAGATTGATAGATAGAGATAGGTAGGTAGGTAGATAGATAGATAGAGATAGGTAGGTAGATTGATAGATAGAGATAGGTAGGTAGGTAGGTACATAGATAGAGATAGGTAGGTAGGTAGATATATAGATACTGATATGTAGGTAGATAGATAGAGATAGGTAGGTAGGTAGATATATAGATACAGATATGTAGGTAGATAGATAGATAGAGATAGGTAGGTAGGTAGATAGATAGATAGAGATAGGTAGGTAGGTAGATAGATAGATACAGATAGGTAGGTAGGTAGATTGATAGATAGAGATAGGTAGGTAGGTAGATTGATAGATAGAGATAGGTAGGTAGGTAGATAGATAGATAGAGATAGGTAGGTAGGTAGATTGATAGATACAGATAGGTAGGTAGATAGATTGATAGATAGAGATAGGTAGGTAGGTAGATAGATACATAGAGATAGGTAGGTAGGTAGGTAGACAGATAGAGATAGGTAGGTAGGTAGATATATAGATACAGATATGTAGGTAGATAGATAGAGATAGGTAGGTAGGTAGATTGATAGATAGAGATAGGTAGGTAGGTAGATTGATAGATACAGAGAGGTAGGTAGGTAGATTGATAGATAGAGATAGGTGGGTAGGTAGATAGATAGATACAGATAGGTAGGTAGGTAGATTGATAGATAGAGATAGGTAGGTAGGTAGATAGATAGATAGAGATAGGTAGGTAGGTAGATTGATAGAGATAGATAGGTAGGTAGGTAGATAGATAGAGATAGGTAGGTAGGTAGATTGATAGATACAGAGAGGTAGGTAGGTAGATTGATAGATAGAGATAGGTAGGTAGGTAGATAGATAGATAGAGATAGGTAGGTAGGTAGATTGATAGATACAGATAGGTAGGTAGGTAGATTGATAGATAGAGATAGGTAGGTAGGTAGATAGATAGATAGAGATAGGTAGGTAGGTAGATTGATAGATAGAGATAGGTAGGTAGGTAGGTAGACAGATAGAGATAGGTAGGTAGGTAGATATATAGATACAGATATGTAGGTAGATAGATAGAGATAGGTAGGTAGGTAGATATATAGATACAGATATGTAGGTAGATAGATAGATAGAGATAGGTAGGTAGGTAGATAGATAGATAGAGATAGGTAGGTAGGTAGATAAATAGATAGAGATAGGTAGGTAGATTGATAGATACAGATAGGTAGGTAGGTAGATAGATAGATACAGATAGGTAGGTAGGTAGGTAGATAGATACAGATAGGTAGGTAGATAGATAAATACAGATAGGTGGCTACGTTGATAGATAGATAGAGATAGGTAGGTAGGTAGATTGATAGATAGAGATAGGTAGGTAGGTAGATTGATAGATACAGATAGGTAGGTAGGTAGGTAGAAAGATACAGATAGGTAGGTATTTATATTGATAGATAGAGATAGGTAGGTAGGTAGATTGATAGAAATAGGTAGGTAGGTAGATTGATAGATACAGATAGGTAGGTAGGTAGGTAGATAGATACAGATAGGTAGGTAGATAGATAAATACAGATAGGTGGCTACGTTGATAAATAGATAGAGATAGGTAGGTAGGTAGATTGATAGATAGAGATAGGTAGGTAGGTAGATAGATAGATAGAGATAGGTAGGTAGGTAGATTGATAGATACAGATAGGTAGGTAGGTAGATTGATAGATAGAGATAGGTAGGTAGGTAGATAGATAGATAGAAATAGGTAGGTAGATTGATAGATAGAGATTGGTAGGTAGGTAGGTACATAGATAGAGATAGGTAGGTAGGTAGATATAAAGATACAGATATGTAGGTAGATAGATAGAGATAGGTAGGTAGGTAGATATATAGATAGAGATAGGTAGGTAGGTAGATAGATAGATACAGATAGGTAGGTAGGTAGATTGATAGATAGAGATAGGTAGGTAGGTAGATTGATAGATAGAGATAGGTAGGTAGGTAGATAGATAGATAGAGATAGGTAGGTAGGTAGATTGATAGAGATAGATAGGTAGGTAGGTAGATAGATAGAGATAGGTAGGTAGGTAGATTGATAGATACAGAGAGGTAGGTAGGTAGATTGATAGATAGAGATAGGTGGGTAGGTAGATAGATAGATACAGATATGTAGGTAGGTAGATTGATAGATAGAGATAGGTAGGTAGGTAGATAGATAGATAGAGGTAGGTAGGTAGGTAGATTGATAGAGATAGATAGGTAGGTAGGTAGATAGATAGAGATAGGTAGGTAGGTAGATTGATAGATACAGAGAGGTAGGTAGGTAGATTGATAGATAGAGATAGGTAGGTAGGTAGATAGATAGATAGAGATAGTAGGTAGGTAGATTGATAGATACAGATAGGTAGGTAGGTAAATTGATAGATAGAGATAGGTAGGTAGGTAGATAGATAGATAGAGATAGGTAGGTAGGTAGATTGATAGATAGAGATAGGTAGGTAGGTAGGTAGACAGATAGAGATAGGTAGGTAGGTAGATATATAGATACAGATATGTAGGTAGATAGATAGAGATAGGTAGGTAGGTAGATATATAGATACAGATATGTAGGTAGATAGATAGATAGAGATAGGTAGGTAGGTAGATAGATAGATAGAGATAGGTAGGTAGGTAGATAAATAGATAGAGATAGGTAGGTAGATTGATAGATACAGATAGGTAGGTAGGTAGATAGATAGATACAGATAGGTAGGTAGGTAGGTAGATAGATACAGATAGGTAGGTATATAGATAAATACAGATAGGTGGCTACGTTGATAGATAGATAGAGATAGGTAGGTAGGTAGATTGATAGATAGAGATAGGTAGGTAGGTAGATTGATAGATACAGATAGGTAGGTAGGTAGGTAGATAGATACAGATAGGTAGGGAGATAGATAAATACAGATAGGTGGGTAGGTAGATAGATAGATAGAGATAGGTAGGTAGGTAGATTGATAGATACAGATAGGTAGGTAG
The DNA here is from genome assembly GCA_024509115.1 of Crotalus helleri. Taxonomy (NCBI): domain Eukaryota; kingdom Metazoa; phylum Chordata; class Lepidosauria; order Squamata; family Viperidae; genus Crotalus; species Crotalus helleri. The sequence goes on along the minus strand of JAKSXO010000167.1, from coordinate 249,304 downwards.
GTAGATAGATAGATACAGATAGGTAGGTAGGTATATTGATAGATAGAGATAGGTAGGTAGGTAGATTGATAGATAGAGATAGGTAGGTAGGTAGATTGATAGATACAGATAGGTAGGTAGGTAGGTAGATAGATACAGATAGGTAGGTAGATAGATAAATACAGAGGTGGCTACGTTGATAAATAGATAGAGATAGGTAGGTAGGTAGATTGATAGATAGAGATAGGTAGGTAGGTAGATAGATAGATAGAGATAGGTAGGTAGGTAGATTGATAGATACAGATAGGTAGGTAGGTAGATTGATAGATAGAGATAGGTAGGTAGGTAGATAGATAGATAGATAGAGATAGGTAGGTAGATTGATAGATAGAGATAGGTAGGTAGGTAGGTACATAGATAGAGATAGGTAGGTAGGTAGATATATAGATACAGATATGTAGGTAGATAGATAGATAGAGATAGGTAGGTAGGTAGATAGATAGATAGATAGAGATAGGTAGGTAGGTAGATAGATAGATAGAGATAGGTAGGTAGGTAGATTGATAGAGATAGATAGGTAGGTAGGTAGATAGATAGAGATAGGTAGGTAGGTAGATTGATAGATACAGAGAGGTAGGTAGGTAGATTGATAGATAGAGATAGGTGGGTAGGTAGATAGATAGATACAGATATGTAGGTAGGTAGATTGATAGATAGAGATAGGTAGGTAGGTAGATAGATAGATAGAGGTAGGTAGGTAGGTAGATTGATAGAGATAGATAGGTAGGTAGGTAGATAGATAGAGATAGGTAGGTAGGTAGATTGATAGATACAGAGAGGTAGGTAGGTAGATTGATAGATAGAGATAGGTAGGTAGGTAGATAGATAGATAGAGATAGTAGGTAGGTAGATTGATAGATACAGATAGGTAGGTAGGTAAATTGATAGATAGAGATAGGTAGGTAGGTAGATAGATAGATAGAGATAGGTAGGTAGGTAGATTGATAGATAGAGATAGGTAGGTAGGTAGGTAGACAGATAGAGATAGGTAGGTAGGTAGATATATAGATACAGATATGTAGGTAGATAGATAGAGATAGGTAGGTAGGTAGATATATAGATACAGATATGTAGGTAGATAGATAGATAGAGATAGGTAGGTAGGTAGATAGATAGATAGAGATAGGTAGGTAGGTAGATAAATAGATAGAGATAGGTAGGTAGATTGATAGATACAGATAGGTAGGTAGGTAGATAGATAGATACAGATAGGTAGGTAGGTAGGTAGATAGATACAGATAGGTAGGTATATAGATAAATACAGATAGGTGGCTACGTTGATAGATAGATAGAGATAGGTAGGTAGGTAGATTGATAGATAGAGATAGGTAGGTAGGTAGATTGATAGATACAGATAGGTAGGTAGGTAGGTAGATACAGATAGGTAGGGAGATAGATAAATACAGATAGGTGGGTAGGTAGATAGATAGATAGAGATAGGTAGGTAGGTAGATTGATAGATACAGATAGGTAGGTAGGTAGATAGATAGATACAGATAGGTAGGTAGGTATATTGATAGATAGAGATAGGTAGGTAGGTAGATTGATAGATAGAGATAGGTAGGTAGGTAGATTGATAGATACAGATAGGTAGGTAGGTAGGTAGATAGATACAGATAGGTAGGTAGATAGATAAATACAGAGGTGGCTACGTTGATAAATAGATAGAGATAGGTAGGTAGGTAGATTGATAGATAGAGATAGGTAGGTAGGTAGATAGATAGATAGAGATAGGTAGGTAGGTAGATTGATAGATACAGATAGGTAGGTAGGTAGATTGATAGATAGAGATAGGTAGGTAGGTAGATAGATAGATAGATAGAGATAGGTAGGTAGATTGATAGATAGAGATAGGTAGGTAGGTAGGTACATAGATAGAGATAGGTAGGTAGGTAGATATATAGATACAGATATGTAGGTAGATAGATAGATAGAGATAGGTAGGTAGGTAGATAGATAGATAGATAGAGATAGGTAGGTAGGTAGATAGATAGATAGAGATAGGTAGGTAGGTAGATTGATATATAGAGATAGGTAGGTAGGTAGATTGATAGATAGAGATAGGTAGGTAGGTAGATAGATAGATAGAGATAGGTAGGTAGATTGATAGATAGAGATAGGTAGGTAGGTAGGTAGATAGATAGAGATAGGTAGGTAGGTAGATATATAGATACAGATATGTAGGTAGATATATAGAGATAGGTAGGTAGGTAGATATATAGATACAGATATGTAGGTAGATAGATAGATAGAGATAGGTAGGTAGATAGATAGATAGAGATAGGTAGGTAGGTAGATTGATAGATACAGATAGGAAGGTAGGTAGATTGATAGATAGAGATAGGTAGGTAGGTAGATAGATAGATAGAGATAGGTAGGTAGGTAGATTGATAGATAGAGATAGGTAGGTAGGTAGATAGATAGATACAGATAGGTAGGTAGGTAGATTGATAGAGATAGGTAGGTAGGTAGGTAGATAGATAGAGATAGGTAGGTAGGTAGATTGATAGATACAGAGAGGTAGGTAGGTAGATTGATAGATAGAGATAGGTAGGTAGGTAGATAGATAGATAGAGATAGGTACGTAGGTAGATTGATACAGATAGGTAGGTAGGTAGATTGATAGATAGAGATAGGTAGGTAGGTAGATAGATAGATAGAGATAGGTAGGTAGATTGATAGATAGAGATAGGTAGGTAGCTAGGTACATAGATAGAGATAGGTAGGTAGGTAGATATATAGATACAGATATGTAGGTAGATAGATAGAGATAGGTAGGTAGGTAGATATATAGATACAGATATGTAGGTAGATAGATAGATAGAGATAGGTAGGTAGGTAGATAGATAGATAGAGATAGGTAGGTAGGTAGATAGATAGATACAGATAGGTAGGTATGTAGATTGATAGATAGAGATAGGTAGGTAGGTAGATTGATAGATAGAGATAGGTAGGTAGGTAGATTGATAGATAGAGATAGGTAGGTAGGTAGATAGATAGATAGAGATAGGTAGGTAGGTAGATTGATAGATAGAGATAGGTAGGTAGGTAGATTGATAGATAGAGATAGGTAGGTAGGTAGATAGATAGATAGAGATAGGTAGGTAGGTAGACTGATAGAGATAGGTAGGTAGGTAGATAGATAGATACAGATAGGTAGGTAGGTAGATTGATAGATAGAGATAGGTAGGTAGGTAGATAGATAGATAGATAGAGATAGGTAGGTAGATTGATAGATAGAGATAGGTAGGTAGGTAGGTACATAGATAGAGATAGGTAGGTAGGTAGATATATAGATACAGATATGTAGGTAGATAGATAGATAGAGATAGGTAGGTAGGTAGATAGATAGATAGAGATAGGTAGGTAGGTAGATAGATAGATAGAGATAGGTAGGTAGGTAGATTGATATATAGAGATAGGTAGGTAGGTAGATTGATAGATAGAGATAGGTAGGTAGGTAGATAGATAGATAGAGATAGGTAGGTAGGTAGATTGATAGATACAGATAGGTAGGTAGGTAGATTGATAGATAGAGAAAGGTAGGAAGGTAGATAGATAGATAGAGATAGGTAGGTAGGTAGGTAGATAGATAGAGATAGGTAGGTAGGTAGATATATAGATACAGATATGTAGGTAGATAGATAGAGATAGGTAGGTAGGTAGATTGATAGATAGAGATAGGTAGGTAGGTAGATAGATAGATAGATAGAGATAGGTAGGTAGGTAGATTGATAGATACAGATAGGTAGGTAGGTAGATTGATAGATAGAGATAGGTAGGTAGGTAGATAGATAGATAGAGATAGGTAGGTAGGTAGATTGATAGATAGAGATAGGTAGGTAGGTAGATAGATAGATACAGATAGGTAGGTAGGTAGATTGATAGAGATAGGTAGGTAGGTAGGTAGGTAGATAGATAGAGATAGGTAGGTAGGTAGATTGATAGATACAGAGAGGTAGGTAGGTAGATTGATAGATAGAGATAGGTAGGTAGGTAGATAGATAGATAGATAGAGATAGGTAGGTAGGTAGATTGATAGATACAGATAGGTAGGTAGGTAGATTGATAGATAGAGATAGGTAGGTAGGTAGATAGATAGAGATAGGTAGGTAGGTTGATAGATAGATACAGATAGGTAGGTAGGTAGATTGATAGATAGAGATAGGTAGGTAGGTAGGTAGGTAGATAGATAGAGATAGGTAGGTAGGTAGGTAGATAGATACAGATAGGTAGGTAGATAGATAAATACAGATAGGTGGGTAGGTAGATAGATAGAGATAGGTAGGTAGGTAGGTAGATAGATAGATAGAGATAGATAGGTAGGTAGGTAGATTGATAGAGACAGATAGGTAGGTAGGTAGATAGATAGATACAGATAGGTAGGTAGGTAGATATATAGATACACATAGGTAGGTAGGTAGATAGATAGATAGAGATAGGTAGGTAGGTAGATTGATAGATAGAGATAGGTAGGTAGGTAGATAGATAGATAGAGATAGGTAGGTAGGTAGCTTGATAGATAGAGATAGGTAGGTAGGTAGATAGATAGATAGAGATAGGTAGGTAGGTAGATTGATAGATACAGATAGGTAGGTAGGTAGATTGATAGATAGAGATAGGTAGGTAGGTAGATAGATAGATAGAGATAGGTAGATAGGTAGATTGATAGATAGAGATAGGTAGGTAGGTAGGTAGATAGATAGAGATAGGTAGGTAGGTAGATATATAGATACAGATATGTAGGTAGATAGATAGAGATAGGTAGGTAGGTAGATATATAGATACAGATATGTAGGTAGATAGATAGATAGAGATAGGTAGGTAGGTAGATAGATAGATAGATAGATAGATAGAGATAGGTAGGTAGGTAGATTGATAGATAGAGATAGGTAGGTAGGTAGATTGATAGATAGAGATAGGTAGGTAGGTAGATTGATAGATACAGATAGGTAGGTAGGTAGATAGATAGATAGAGATAGGTAGGTAGGTAGATTGATAGATACAGATTGGTAGGTAGGTAGATTGATAGATAGAGATAGGTAGGTAGGTAGATAGATAGATAGAGATAGGTAGGTAGGTAGATTGATAGATAGAGATAGGTAGGTAGGTAGATAGATAGATACAGATAGGTAGGTAGGTAGATTGATAGATAGAGATAGGTAGGTAGGTAGAAAGATAGATAGAGATAGGTAGGTAGGTAGATAGATAGATAGAGATAGGTAGATAGGTAGATAGATAGATACAGATAGGTAGGTAGGTAGATAGATAGATAGAGATAGGTGGGTAGGTAGATAGATAGATACAGATAGGTAGGTAGGTAGATTGATAGATAGAGATAGGTAGGTAGGTAGATAGATAGATAGAGATAGGTATGTATGTAGATTGATAGAGATAGGTAGGTAGGTAGGTAGATAGATAGAGATAGGTAGGTAGGTAGATTGATAGATACAGAGAGGTAGGTAGGTAGATTGATAGATAGAGATAGGTGGGTAGGTAGATAGATAGATACAGATAGGTAGGTAGGTAGATTGATAGATAGAGATAGGTAGGTAGGTAGATAGATAGAGATAGGTAGGTAGGTAGATTGATAGAGATAGATAGGTAGGTAGGTAGATAGATAGAGATAGGTAGGTAGGTAGATTGATAGATACAGAGAGGTAGGTAGGTAGATTGATAGATAGAGATAGGTAGGTAGGTAGATAGATAGATAGAGATAGGTAGGTAGGTAGATTGATAGATACAGATAGGTAGGTAGGTAGATTGATAGATAGAGATAGGTAGGTAGGTAGATAGATAGATAGAGATAGGTAGGTAGGTAGATTGATAGATAGAGATAGGTAGGTAGGTAGGTAGACAGATAGAGATAGGTAGGTAGGTAGATATATAGATACAGATATGTAGGTAGATAGATAGAGATAGGTAGGTAGGTAGATATATAGATACAGATATGTAGGTAGATAGATAGATAGAGATAGGTAGGTAGGTAGATAGATAGATAGATAGAGATAGGTAGGTAGGTAGATAAATAGATAGAGATAGGTAGGTAGATTGATAGATACAGATAGGTAGGTAGGTAGATAGATAGATACAGATAGGTAGGTAGGTAGGTAGATAGATACAGATAGGTAGGTAGATAGATAAATACAGATAGGTGGCTACGTTGATAGATAGATAGAGATAGGTAGGTAGGTAGATTGATAGATAGAGATAGGTAGGTAGGTAGATTGATAGATACAGATAGGTAGGTAGGTAGGTAGATAGATACAGATAGGTAGGGAGATAGATAAATACAGATAGGTGGGTAGGTAGATAGATAGATAGAGATAGGTAGGTAGGTAGATTGATAGATACAGATAGGTAGGTAGGTAGATAGATAGATACAGATAGGTAGGTAGGTATATTGATAGATAGAGATAGGTAGGTAGGTAGATTGATAGATAGAGATAGGTAGGTAGGTAGATTGATAGATACAGATAGGTAGGTAGGTAGGTAGATAGATACAGATAGGTAGGTAGATAGATAAATACAGATAGGTGGCTACGTTGATAAATAGATAGAGATAGGTAGGTAGGTAGATTGATAGATAGAGATAGGTAGGTAGGTAGATAGATAGATAGAGATAGGTAGGTAGGTAGATTGATAGATACAGATAGGTAGGTAGGTAGATTGATAGATAGAGATAGGTAGGTAGGTAGATAGATAGATAGAGATAGGTAGGTAGATTGATAGATAGAGATAGGTAGGTAGGTAGGTACATAGATAGAGATAGGTAGGTAGGTAGATATATAGATACAGATATGTAGGTAGATAGATAGAGATAGGTAGGTAGGTAGATATATAGATACAGATATGTAGGTAGATAGATAGATAGAGATAGGTAGGTAGGTAGATAGATAGATAGAGATAGGTAGGTAGGTAGATAGATAGATACAGATAGGTAGGTAGGTAGATTGATAGATAGAGATAGGTAGGTAGGTAGATAGATAGATAGAGATAGGTAGGTAGGTAGATTGATAGAGATAGATAGGTAGGTAGGTAGATAGATAGAGATAGGTAGGTAGGTAGATTGATAGATACAGAGAGGTAGGTAGGTAGATTGATAGGTAGAGATAGGTAGGTAGGTAGATAGATAGATAGAGATAGGTAGGTAGGTAGATTGATAGATACAGATAGGTAGGTAGGTAGATTGATAGATACAGATAGGTAGGTAGGTAGGTAGATAGATAGAGATAGGTAGGTAGGTAGATTGATAGATAGAGATAGGTAGGTAGGTAGGTAGACAGATAGAGATAGGTAGGTAGGTAGATATATAGATACAGATATGTAGGTAGATAGATAGAGATAGGTAGGTAGGTAGATATATAGATACAGATATGTAGGTAGATAGATAGATAGAGATAGGTAGGTAGGTAGATAGATAGATAGAGATAGGTAGGTAGGTAGATAAATAGATAGAGATAGGTAGGTAGGTAGATTGATAGATACAGATAGGTAGATAGGTAGATAGATAGATACAGATAGGTAGGTAGGTAGGTAGATAGATACAGATAGGTAGGTAGATAGATAAATACAGATAGGTGGCTACGTTGATAGATAGATAGAGATAGGTAGGTAGGTAGATTGATAGATAGAGATAGGTAGGTAGGTAGATTGATAGATACAGATAGGTAGGTAGGTAGGTAGATAGATACAGATAGGTAGGGAGATAGATAAATACAGATAGGTGGGTAGGTAGATAGATAGATAGATAGAGATAGGTAGGTAGGTAGATTGATAGATACAGATAGGTAGGTAGGTAGATAGATAGATACAGATAGGTAGGTAGGTATATTGATAGATAGAGACAGGTAGGTAGGTAGATTGATAGATAGAGATAGGTAGGTAGGTAGATTGATAGATACAGATAGGTAGGTAGGTAGATAGATACAGATAGGTAGGTAGATAGATAAATACAGATAGGTGGGTACGTTGATAAATAGATAGAGATAGGTAGGTAGGTAGATTGATAGATAGAGATAGGTAGGTAGGTAGATAGATAGATAGAGATAGGTAGGTAGGTAGATTGATAGATACAGATAGGTAGGTAGGTAGATTGATAGATAGAGATAGGTAGGTAGGTAGATAGATAGAGATAGGTAGGTAGATTGATAGATAGAGATAGGTAGGTAGGTAGGTACATAGATAGAGATAGGTAGGTAGGTAGATATATAGATACTGATATGTAGGTAGATAGATAGAGATAGGTAGGTAGGTAGATATATAGATACAGATATGTAGGTAGATAGATAGATAGAGATAGGTAGGTAGGTAGATAGATAGATAGAGATAGGTAGGTAGGTAGATAGATAGATACAGATAGGTAGGTAGGTAGATTGATAGATAGAGATAGGTAGGTAGGTAGATTGATAGATAGAGATAGGTAGGTAGGTAGATAGATAGATAGAGATAGGTAGGTAGGTAGATTGATAGATACAGATAGGTAGGTAGATAGATTGATAGATAGAGATAGGTAGGTAGGTAGATAGATACATAGAGATAGGTAGGTAGGTAGGTAGACAGATAGAGATAGGTAGGTAGGTAGATATATAGATACAGATATGTAGGTAGATAGATAGAGATAGGTAGGTAGGTAGATTGATAGATAGAGATAGGTAGGTAGGTAGATTGATAGATACAGAGAGGTAGGTAGGTAGATTGATAGATAGAGATAGGTGGGTAGGTAGATAGATAGATACAGATAGGTAGGTAGGTAGATTGATAGATAGAGATAGGTAGGTAGGTAGATAGATAGATAGAGATAGGTAGGTAGGTAGATTGATAGAGATAGATAGGTAGGTAGGTAGATAGATAGGGATAGGTAGGTAGGTAGATTGATAGATACAGAGAGGTAGGTAGGTAGATTGATAGATAGAGATAGGTAGGTAGGTAGATAGATAGATAGAGATAGGTAGGTAGGTAGATTGATAGATACAGATAGGTAGGTAGGTAGATTGATAGATAGAGATAGGTAGGTAGGTAGATAGATAGATAGAGATAGGTAGGTAGGTAGATTGATAGATAGAGATAGGTAGGTAGGTAGGTAGACAGATAGAGATAGGTAGGTAGGTAGATATATAGATACAGATATGTAGGTAGATAGATAGAGATAGGTAGGTAGGTAGATATATAGATACAGATATGTAGGTAGATAGATAGATAGAGATAGGTAGGTAGGTAGATAGATAGATAGAGATAGGTAGGTAGGTAGATAAATAGATAGAGATAGGTAGGTAGATTGATAGATACAGATAGGTAGGTAGGTAGATAGATAGATACAGATAGGTAGGTAGGTAGGTAGATAGATACAGATAGGTAGGTAGATAGATAAATACAGATAGGTGGCTACGTTGATAGATAGATAGAGATAGGTAGGTAGGTAGATTGATAGATAGAGATAGGTAGGTAGGTAGATTGATAGATACAGATAGGTAGGTAGGTAGGTAGAAAGATACAGATAGGTAGGTATTTATATTGATAGATAGAGATAGGTAGGTAGGTAGATTGATAGAAATAGGTAGGTAGGTAGATTGATAGATACAGATAGGTAGGTAGGTAGGTAGATAGATACAGATAGGTAGGTAGATAGATAAATACAGATAGGTGGCTACGTTGATAAATAGATAGAGATAGGTAGGTAGGTAGATTGATAGATAGAGATAGGTAGGTAGGTAGATAGATAGATAGAGATAGGTAGGTAGGTAGATTGATAGATACAGATAGGTAGGTAGGTAGATTGATAGATAGAGATAGGTAGGTAGGTAGATAGATAGATAGAAATAGGTAGGTAGATTGATAGATAGAGATTGGTAGGTAGGTAGGTACATAGATAGAGATAGGTAGGTAGGTAGATATAAAGATACAGATATGTAGGTAGATAGATAGAGATAGGTAGGTAGGTAGATATATAGATAGAGATAGGTAGGTAGGTAGATAGATAGATACAGATAGGTAGGTAGGTAGATTGATAGATAGAGATAGGTAGGTAGGTAGATTGATAGATAGAGATAGGTAGGTAGGTAGATAGATAGATAGAGATAGGTAGGTAGGTAGATTGATAGAGATAGATAGGTAGGTAGGTAGATAGATAGAGATAGGTAGGTAGGTAGATTGATAGATACAGAGAGGTAGGTAGGTAGATTGATAGATAGAGATAGGTAGGTAGGTAGATTGATAGATAGAGATAGGTAGGTAGGTAGATTGATAGATACAGATAGGTAGGTAGGTAGGTAGATAGATACAGATAGGTAGGGAGATAGATAAATACAGATAGGTGGGTAGGTAGATAGATAGATAGAGATAGGTAGGTAGGTAGATTGATAGAGATAGATAGGTAGGTAGGTAGATAGATAGAGATAGGTAGGTAGGTAGATTGATAGATACAGAGAGGTAGGTAGGTAGATTGATAGATAGAGATAGGTAGGTAGGTAGATTGATAGATAGAGATAGGTAGGTAGGTAGATTGATAGATACAGATAGGTAGGTAGGTAGGTAGATAGATACAGATAGGTAGGGAGATAGATAAATACAGATAGGTGGGTAGGTAGATAGATAGATAGAGATAGGTAGGTAGGTAGATTGATAGATACAGATAGGTAGGTAGGTAGATAGATAGATACAGATAGGTAGGTATTTATATTGATAGATAGAGATAGGTAGGTAGGTAGATAGATAGATAGAGATAGGTAGGTAGGTAGATTGATAGATACAGATAGGTAGGTAGGTAGATTGATAGATAGAGATAGGTAGGTAGGTAGATAGATAGATAGAAATAGGTAGGTAGATTGATAGATAGAGATAGGTAGGTAGGTAGGTACATAGATAGAGATAGGTAGGTAGGTAGATATATAGATACAGATATGTAGGTAGATAGATAGAGATAGGTAGGTAGGTAGATATATAGATACAGATATGTAGGTAGATAGATAGATAGAGATAGGTAGGTAGGTAGATAGATAGAGATAGGTAGGTAGGTAGATAGATAGATACAGATAGGTAGGTAGGTAGATTGATAGATAGAGATAGGTAGGTAGGTAGATTGATAGATAGAGATAGGTAGGTAGGTAGATATATAGATACAGATATGTAGGTAGATAGATAGAGATAGGTAGGTAGGTAGATATATAGATACAGATATGTAGGTAGATAGATAGATAGAGATAGGTAGGTAGGTAGATAGATAGAGATAGGTAGGTAGGTAGATAGATGGATACAGATAGGTAGGTAGGTAGATTGATAGATAGAGATAGGTAGGTAGGTAGATTGATAGATAGAGATAGGTAGGTAGGTAGATAGATAGATAGAGATAGGTAGGTAGGTAGATTGATAGAGATAGATAGGTAGGTAGGTAGATAGATAGAGATAGGTAGGTAGGTAGATTGATAGATACAGAGAGGAAGGTAGGTAGATTGATAGATAGAGATAGGTAGGTAGGTAGATAGATAGAGATAGGTAGGTAGGTAGATTGATAGATACAGATAGGTAGGTAGGTAGATTGATAGATAGAGATAGGTAGGTAGGTAGATAGATAGATAGAGATAGGTAGGTAGGTAGATTGATAGATAGAGATAGGTAGGTAGGTAGGTAGACAGATAGAGATAGGTAGGTAGGTAGATATATAGATACAGATATGTAGGTAGATAGATAGAGATAGGTAGGTAGGTAGATATATAGATACAGATATGTAGGTAGATAGATAGATAGAGATAGGTAGGTAGGTAGATAGATAGATAGAGATAGGTAGGTAGGTAGATAAATAGATAGAGATAGGTAGGTAGGTAGATTGATAGATACAGATAGGTAGGTAGGTAGATAGATAGATACAGATAGGTAGGTAGGTAGGTAGATAGATACAGATAGGTAGGTAGATAGATAAATACAGATAGGTGGCTACGTTGATAGATAGATAGAGATAGGTAGGTAGGTAGATTGATAGATAGAGATAGGTAGGTAGGTGATTTGATAGATACAGATAGGTAGGTAGGTAGGTAGATAGATACAGATAGGTAGGGAGATAGATAAATACAGATAGGTGGGTAGGTAGATAGATAGATAGAGATAGGTAGGTAGGTAGATTGATAGATATAGATAGGTAGGTAGGTAGATAGATAGATACAGATAGGTAGGTAGGTATATTGATAGATAGAGACAGGTAGGTAGGTAGATTGATAGATAGAGATAGGTAGGTAGGTAGGTAGATAGATACAGATAGGTAGGTAGATAGATAAATACAGATAGGTGGCTACGTTGATAAATAGATAGAGATAGGTAGGTAGGTAGATTGATAGATAGAGATAGGTAGGTAGGTAGATAGATAGATAGAGATAGGTAGGTAGGTAGATTGATAGATACAGATAGGTAGGTAGGTAGATTGATAGATAGAGATAGGTAGGTAGGTAGATAGATAGATAGAGATAGGTAGGTAGATTGATAGATAGAGATAGGTAGGTAGGTAGGTACATAGATAGAGATAGGTAGGTAGGTAGATATATAGATACAGATATGTAGGTAGATAGATAGAGATAGGTAGGTAGGTAGATATATAGATACAGATATGTAGGTAGATAGATAGATAGAGATAGGTAGGTAGGTAGATAGATAGATAGAAATAGGTAGGTAGGTAGATAGATAGATACAGATAGGTAGGTAGGTAGATTGATAGATAGAGATAGGTAGGTAGGTAGATTGATAGATAGAGATAGGTAGGTAGGTAGATAGATAGATAGAGATAGGTAGGTAGGTAGATTGATAGATACAGATAGGTAGGTAGGTAGATTGATAGATAGAGATAGGTAGGTAGGTAGATAGATAGATAGAGATAGGTAGGTAGGTAGGTAGATAGATAGAGATAGGTAGGTAGGTAGATATATAGATACAGATATGTAGGTAGATAGATAGAGATAGGTAGGTAGGTAGATTGATAGATAGAGATAGGTAGGTAGGTAAATAGATAGATAGAGATAGGTAGGTAGGTAGATTGATAGATACAGATAGGTAGGTAGGTAGATTGATAGATACAGATAGGTAGGTAGGTAGATAGATAGATAGAGATAGGTACGTAGGTAGATTGATAGATAGAGATAGGTAGGTAGGTAGATTGATAGATAGAGATAGGTAGGTAGGTAGGTAGATAGATAGAGATAGGTAGGTAGGTAGATTGATAGATAGAGATAGGTAGGTAGGTAGATAGATAGAGATAGGTAGGTAGGTAGATATATAGATACAGATATGTAGGTAGATAGATAGAGATAGGTAGGTAGGTAGATATATAGATACAGATATGTAGGTAGATAGATAGATAGAGATAGGTAGGTAGGTAGATAGATAGATAGAGATAGGTAGGTAGGTAGATAGATAGATTCAGATAGGTAGGTAGGTAGATTGATAGATAGAGATAGGTAGGTAGGTAGATTGATAGATAGAGATAGGTAGGTAGGTAGATTGATAGATAGAGATAGGTAGGTAGGTAGATAGATAGATAGAGATAGGTAGTTAGGTAGATTGATAGATAGAGATAGGTAGGTAGGTAGATTGATAGATAGAGATAGGTAGGTAGGTAGATAGATAGATAGAGATAGGTAGGTAGGTAGATTGATAGATAGAGATAGGTAGGTAGGTAGATAGATAGATACAGATAGGTAGGTAGATTGATAGAGATAGGTAGGTAGGTAGGTAGGTAGATAGATATAGGTAGGTAGGTAGATTGATAGATACAGAGAGGTAGGTAGGTAGATTGATAGATAGAGATAGGTAGGTAGGTAGATAGATAGATAGAGATAGGTAGGTAGGTAGATTGATAGATAGAGATAGGTAGGTAGGTAGATTGATAGATAGAGATAGGTAGGTATGTAGATAGATAGATAGATAGAGATAGGTAGGTAGGTAGATTGATAGATAGAGATAGGTAGGTAGGTAGGTAGATAGATAGAGATAGGTAGGTAGGTAGATATATAGATACAGATATGTAGGTAGATAGATAGAGATAGGTAGGTAGGTAGATATATAGATACAGATATGTAGGTAGATAGATAGATAGAGATAGGTAGGTAGGTAGATAGATAGATAGATAGAGATAGGTAGGTAGGTAGGTAGATAGATACAGATATGTAGGTAGGTAGATTGATAGATAGAGATAGGTAGGTAGGTAGATTGATAGATAGAGATAGGTAGGTAGGTAGATTGATAGATAGAGATAGGTAGGTAGGTAGATAGATAGATAGATAGAGATAGGTAGGTAGGTAGATTGATAGATAGAGATAGGTAGGTAGGTAGATAGATAGATACAGATAGGTAGGTAGGTAGATTGATAGATAGAGATAGGTAGGTAGGTAGAAAGATAGATAGAGATAGGTAGGTAGGTAGATAGATAGATAGAGATAGGTAGATAGGTAGATAGATAGATACAGATAGGTAGGTAGGTAGGTAGATAGATAGATAGAGATAGGTGGGTAGGTAGATAGATAGATACAGATAGGTAGGTAGGTAGATTGATAGATAGAGATAGGTAGGTAGGTAGATAGATAGATAGAGATAGGTAGGTAGGTAGATTGATAGAGATAGGTAGGTAGGTAGGTAGATAGATAGAGATAGGTAGGTAGATAGATTGATAGATACAGAGAGGTAGGTAGGTAGATTGATAGATAGAGATAGGTGGGTAGGTAGATAGATAGATACAGATAGGTAGGTAGATAGATTGATAGATAGAGATAGGTAGGTAGGTAGATAGATAGATAGAGATAGGTAGGTAGGTAGATTGATAGAGATAGATAGGTAGGTAGGTAGATAGATAGAGATAGGTAGGTAGGTAGATTGATAGATACAGAGAGGTAGGTAGGTAGATTGATAGATAGAGATAGGTAGGTAGGTAGATAGATAGATAGAGATAGGTAGGTAGGTAGATTGATAGATACAGATAGGTAGGTAGGTAGATTGATAGATAGAGATAGGTAGATAGATAGATAGAGATAGGTAGGTAGGTAGATTGATAGATAGAGATAGGTAGGTAGGTAGGTAGACAGATAGAGATAGGTAGGTAGGTAGATATATAGATACAGATATATAGGTAGATAGATAGAGATAGGTAGGTAGGTAGATATATAGATACAGATATGTAGGTAGATAGATAGACAGAGATAGGTAGGTAGGTGGATAGATAGATAGAGATAGGTAGGTAGGTAGATAAATAGATAGAGATAGGTAGGTAGGTAGATTGATAGATACAGATAGGTAGGTAGGTAGATAGATAGATACAGATAGGTAGGTAGGTAGGTAGGTAGATAGATACAGATAGGTAGGTAGATAGATAAATACAGATAGGTGGCTACGTTGATAGATAGATAGAGATAGGTAGGTAGGTAGATTGATAGATAGAGATAGGTAGGTAGGTAGATTGATAGATACAGATAGGTAGGTAGGTAGGTAGATAGATACAGATAGGTAGGGAGATAGATAAATACAGATAGGTGGTTAGGTAGATAGATAGATAGAGATAGGTAGGTAGGTAGATTGATAGATACAGATAGGTAGGTAGGTAGATAGATAGATACAGATAGGTAGGTAGGTATATTGATAGATAGAGATAGGTAGGTAGGTAGATTGATAGATAGAGATAGGTAGGTAGGTAGATTGATAGATACAGATAGGTAGGTAGGTAGGTAGATAGATACAGATAGGTAGGTAGGTAGGTAGATAGATACAGATAGGTAGGTAGATAGATAAATACAGATAGGTGGCTACGTTGATAGATAGATAGAGATAGGTAGGTAGGTAGATTGATAGATAGAGATAGGTAGGTAGGTAGATTGATAGATACAGATAGGTAGGTAGGTAGGTAGATAGATACAGATAGGTAGGTAGATAGATAAATACAGATAGGTGGCTACGTTGATAAATAGATAGAGATAGGTAGGTAGGTAGATTGATAGATAGAGATAGGTAGGTAGGTAGATTGATAGATACAGATTTGTAGGTAGGTAGGTAGATAGATACAGATAGGTAGGGAGATAGATAAATACAGATAGGTGGGTAGGTAGATAGATAGATAGAGATAGGTAGGTAAGTAGATTGATAGATACAGATAGGTAGGTAGGTAGATAGATAGATACAGATAGGTAGGTAGGTAGATTGATAGATAGAGATAGGTAGGTAGATAGATAGATAGAGATAGGTAGGTAGGTAGATAGATAGATAGAGATAGGTAGGTAAGTAGATTGATAGATAGAGATAGGTAGGTAGGTAGATAGATAGATACAGATAGGTAGGTAGGTAGATTGATAGAGATAGGTAGGTAGGTAGGTAGATAGATAGAGATAGGTAGGTAGGTAGATTGATAGATACAGAGAGGTAGGTAGGTAGATTGATAGATAGAGATAGGTAGGTAGGTAGATAGATAGATAGATAGAGATAGGTAGGTAGGTAGATTGATAGATACAGATAGGTAGGTATGTAGATTGATAGATAGAGATAGGTAGGTAGGTAGATAGATAGATAGAGATAGGTAGGTAGATTGATAGATAGAGATAGGTAGGTAGGTAGGTAGATAGATAGAGATAGGTAGGTAGGTAGATTGATAGATACAGATAGGTAGGTAGGTAGATAGATAGATACAGATAGGTAGGTAGGTAGGTAGATAGATACAGATAGGTAGGTAGATAGATAAATACAGATAGGTGGCTACGTTGATAGATAGATAGAGATAGGTAGGTAGGTAGATTGATAGATAGAGATAGGTAGGTAGGTAGATTGATAGATACAGATAGGTAGGTAGGTAGGTAGATAGATACAGATAGGTAGGTAGGTAGGTAGATAGATACAGATAGGTAGGTAGATAGATAAATACAGATAGGTGGCTACGTTGATAGATAGATAGAGATAGGTAGGTAGGTAGATTGATAGATAGAGATAGGTAGGTAGGTAGATTGATAGATACAGATAGGTAGGTAGGTAGGTAGATAGATACAGATAGGTAGGGAGATAGATAAATACAGATAGGTGGGTAGGTAGATAGATATATAGAGATAGGTAGGTAGGTAGATTGATAGATACAGATAGGTAGGTAGGTAGATAGATAGATACAGATAGGTAGGTAGGTATATTGATAGATAGAGATAGGTAGGTAGGTAGATTGATAGATAGAGATAGGTAGGTAGGTAGATTGATAGATACAGATAGGTAGGTAGGTAGGTAGATAGATACAGATAGGTAGGTAGATAGATAAATACAGATAGGTGGCTACGTTGATAGATAGATAGAGATAGGTAGGTAGGTAGATTGATAGATAGAGATAGGTAGGTAGGTAGATTGATAGATACAGATAGGTAGGTAGGTAGGTTGATAGATACAGATAGGTAGGGAGATAGATAAATACAGATAGGTGGGTAGGTAGATAGATAGATAGAGATAGGTAGGTAGGTAGATTGATAGATACAGATAGGTAGGTAGGTAGATAGATAGATACAGATTGGTAGGTAGGTAGATTGATAGATAGAGATAGGTAGGTAGATAGATAGATAGAGATAGGTAGGTAGGTAGATAGATAGATAGATAGATAGAGATAGGTAGGTAAGTAGATTGATAGATAGAGATAGGTAGGTAGGTAGATAGATAGATACAGATAGGTAGGTAGGTAGGTAGATAGATAGAGATAGGTAGGTAGGTAGATTGATAGATACAGAGAGGTAGGTAGGTAGATTGATAGATAGAGATAGGTAGGTAGGTAGATAGATAGATAGAGATAGGTAGGTAGGTAGATTGATAGATACAGATAGGTAGGTAGGTAGATTGATAGATAGAGATAGGTAGGTAGGTAGATAGATAGATAGAGATAGGTAGGTAGATTGATAGATAGAGATAGGTAGGTAGGTAGGTAGATAGATAGAGATAGGTAGGTAGGTAGATTGATAGATACAGATAGGTAGGTAGGTAGATAGATAGATACAGATAGGTAGGTAGGTAGATAGATACAGATAGGTAGGTAGATAGATAAATACAGATAGGTGGCTACGTTGATAGATTGATTGAGATAGGTAGGTAGGTAGATTGATAGATAGAGATAGGTAGGTAGGTAGATTGATAGATACAGATAGGTAGGTAGGTAGGTAGATAGATACAGATAGGTAGGGAGATAGATAAATACAGATAGGTGGGTAGGTAGATAGATAGATAGAGATAGGTAGGTAGGTAGATTGATAGATACAGATAGGTAGATAGGTAGATAGATAGATACAGATAGGTAGGTAGGTATATTGATAGATAGAGATAGGTAGGTAGGTAGATTGATAGATAGAGATAGGTAGGTAGGTAGATTGATAGATACAGATAGGTAGGTAGGTAGGTAGATAGATACAGATAGGTAGGTAGATAGATAAATACAGATAGGTGGCTACGTTGATAGATAGATAGAGATAGGTAGGTAGGTAGATTGATAGAGATAGGTAGGTAGGTAGATTGATAGATACAGATAGGTAGGTAGGTAGGTAGATAGATACAGATAGGTAGGGAGATAGATAAATACAGATAGGTGGGTAGGTAGATAGATAGATAGAGATAGGTAGGTAGGTAGATTGATAGATACAGATAGGTAGGTAGGTAGATAGATAGATACAGATAGGTAGGTAGGTAGATAGATAGATACAGATAGGTAGGTAGGTAGATTGATAGATAGAGATAGGTAGGTAGGTAGATAGATAGATAGAGATAGGTAGGTAGGTAGATTGATAGAGATAGGTAGGTAGGTAGATAGATAGAGATAGGTAGGTAGATAGATTGATAGATACAGAGAGGTAGGTAGGTAGATTGATAGATAGAGATAGGTGGGTAGGTAGATAGATAGATACAGATAGGTAGGTAGGTAGATTGATAGATAGAGATAGGTAGGTAGGTAGATAGATAGATAGAGATAGGTAGGTAGGTAGATTGATAGAGAGAGATAGGTAGGTAGGTAGAAAGATAGAGATAGGTAGGTAGGTAGATTGATAGATACAGAGAGGTAGGTAGGTAGATTGATAGATAGAGATAGGTAGGTAGGTAGATAGATAGATAGAGATAGGTAGGTAGGTAGATTGATAGATACAGATAGGTAGGTAGGTAGATTGATAGATAGAGATAGGTAGGTAGGTAGATAGATAGATAGAGATAGGTAGGTAGGTAGATTGATAGATAGAGATAGGTAGGTAGGTAGGTAGACAGATAGAGATAGGTAGGTAGGTAGATATATAGATGCAGATATGTAGGTAGATAGATAGAGATAGGTAGGTAGGTTGATATATAGATACAGATATGTAGGTAGATAGATAGATAGAGATAGGTAGGTAGGTAGATAGATAGATAGAGATAGGTAGGTAGGTAGATAAATAGATAGAGATAGGTAGGTAGGTAGATTGATAGATACAGATAGGTAGGTAGGTAGATAGATAGATACAGATAGGTAGGTAGGTAGGTAGATAGATACAGATAGGTAGGTAGATAGATAAATACAGATAGGTGGCTACGTTGATAGATAGATAGAGATAGGTAGGTAGGTAGATTGATAGATAGAGATAGGTAGGTAGGTAGATTGATAGATACAGATAGGTAGGTAGGTAGGTAGATAGATACAGATAGGTAGGGAGATAGATAAATACAGATAGGTGGGTAGGTAGATAGATAGATAGAGATAGGTAGGTAGGTAGATTGATAGATACAGATAGGTAGGTAGGTAGATAGATAGATACAGATAGGTAGGTAGGTATATTGATAGATAGAGATAGGTAGGTAGGTAGATTGATAGATAGAGATAGGTAGGTAGGTAGATTGATAGATACAGATAGGTAGGTAGGTAGGTAGATAGATACAGATAGGTAGGTAGGTAGGTAGATAGATACAGATAGGTAGGTAGATAGATAAATACAGATAGGTGGCTACGTTGATTGATAGATAGAGATAGGTAGGTAGGTAGATTGATAGATACAGATAGGTAGGTAGGTAGGTAGATAGATACAGATAGGTAGGGAGATAGATAAATACAGATAGGTGGGTAGGTAGATAGATAGATAGAGATAGGTAGGTAGGTAGATTGATAGATACAGATAGGTAGGTAGGTAGATAGATAGATACAGATAGGTAGGTAGGTATATTGATAGATAGAGATAGGTAGGTAGGTAGATTGATAGATAGAGATAGGTAGGTAGGTAGATTGATAGATACAGATAGGTAGGTAGGTAGGTAGATAGATACAGATAGGTAGGTAGATAGATAAATACAGAGGTGGCTACGTTGATAAATAGATAGAGATAGGTAGGTAGGTAGATTGATAGATAGAGATAGGTAGGTAGGTAGATAGATAGGTAGAGATAGGTAGGTAGGTAGATTGATAGAGATAGGTAGGTAGGTAGATATATAGATACAGATATGTAGGTAGATAGATAGATAGAGATAGGTAGGTAGGTAGATAGATAGATAGAGATAGGTAGGTAGGTAGATAAATAGATAGAGATAGGTAGGTAGGTAGATTGATAGATACAGATAGGTAGGTAGGTAGATAGATACAGATAGGTAGGTAGCTAGATAGATAGATACAGATAGGTAGGTAGGTAGATTGATAGATAGAGATAGGTAGGTAGGTAGATAGATAGATAGAGATAGGTAGGTAGGTAGATTGATAGAGATAGGTAGGTAGGTAGGTAGGTAGATAGAGATAGGTAGGTAGATAGATTGATAGATACAGAGAGGTAGGTAGGTAGATTGATAGATAGAGATAGGTGGGTAGGTAGATAGATAGATACAGATAGGTAGGTAGGTAGATTGATAGATAGAGATAGGTAGGTAGGTAGATGGATAGATAGAGATAGGTAGGTAGGTAGATTGATAGAGATAGATAGGTAGGTTGGTAGATAGATAGAGATAGGTAGGTAGGTAGATTGATAGATACAGAGAGGTAGGTAGGTAGATTGATAGATAGAGATAGGTAGGTAGGTAGATAGATAGATAGAGATAGGTAGGTAGGTAGATTGATAGATAGAGATAGGTAGGTAGGTAGGTAGACAGATAGAGATAGGTAGGTAGGTAGATATATAGATACAGATATGTAGGTAGATAGATAGAGATAGGTAGGTAGGTAGATATATAGAATCAGATATGTAGGTAGATAGATAGATAGAGATAGGTAGGTAGGTAGATAGATAGATAGAGATAGGTAGGTAAGTAGATAAATAGATAGAGATAGGTAGGTAGGTAGATTGATAGATACAGATAGGTAGGTAGGTAGATAGATAGATACAGATAGGTAGGTAGGTAGGTAGATAGATACAGATAGGTAGGTAGATAGATAAATACAGATAGGTGGCTACGTTGATAGATAGATAGAGATAGGTAGGTAGGTAGATTGATAGATAGAGATAGGTAGGTAGGTAGATTGATAGATACAGATAGGTAGGTAGGTAGGTAGATAGATACAGATAGGTAGGGAGATAGATAAATACAGATAGGTGGGTAGGTAGATAGATAGATAGAGATAGGTAGGTAGGTAGATTGATAGATACAGATAGGTAGGTAGGTAGATAGATAGATACAGATAGGTAGGTAGGTATATTGATAGATAGAGATAGGTAGGTAGGTAGATTGATAGATAGAGATAGGTAGGTAGGTAGATAGATAGATAGAGATAGGTAGGTAGATTGATAGATAGAGATAGGTAGGTAGGTAGGTAGATAGATAGAGATAGGTAGGTAGGTAGATATATAGATACAGATATGTAGGTAGATAGATAGAGATAGGTAGGTAGGTAGATATATAGATACAGATATGTAGGTAGATAGATAGATAGAGATAGGTAGGTAGGTAGATAGATAGATAGAGATAGGTAGGTAGGTAGATTGATAGATACAGATAGGTAGGTAGGTAGATTGATAGATAGAGATAGGTAGGTAGGTAGATTGATAGATAGAGATAGGTAGGTAGGTAGATAGATAGATAGAGATAGGTAGGTAGGTAGATTGAAAGATACAGATAGGTAGGTAGATTGATAGATAGAGATAGGTAGGTAGGTAGATAGATAGATAGAGATAGGTAGGTAGGTAGGTTGATAGATACAGATAGGTAGGTAGGTAGGTAGATAGATACAGATAGGTAGGGAGATAGATAGATAGAGATAGGTAGGTAGGTAGATAGATAGATACAGATAGGTAGGTAGGTAGGTAGGTAGATAGATACAGATAGGTAGGTAGATAGATAAATACAGATAGGTGGCTACGTTGATAGATAGATAGAGATAGGTAGGTAGGTAGATTGATAGATAGAGATAGGTAGGTAGGTAGATTGATAGATACAGATAGGTAGGTAGGTAGGTAGATAGATACAGATAGGTAGGGAGATAGATAAATACAGATAGGTGGGTAGGTAGATAGATAGATAGAGATAGGTAGGTAGGTAGATTGATAGATACAGATAGGTAGGTAGGTAGATAGATAGATACAGATAGGTAGGTAGGTATATTGATAGATAGAGATAGGTAGGTAGGTAGATTGATAGATAGAGATAGGTAGGTAGGTAGATTGATAGATACAGATAGGTAGGTAGGTAAGTAGATAGATACAGATAGGTAGGTAGATAGATAAATACAGATAGGTGGCTACGTTGATAGATAGATAGAGATAGGTAGGTAGGTAGATTGATAGATAGAGATAGGTAGGTAGATAGGTTGATAGATACAGATAGGTAGGTAGGTAGGTAGATAGATACAGATAGGTAGGGAGATAGATAAATACAGATAGGTAGGTAGGTAGATTGATAGATAGAGATAGGTAGGTAGATAGATAGATAGAGATAGGTAGGTAGGTAGATAGATAGATAGAGATAGGTAGGTAAGTAGATTGATAGATAGAGATAGGTAGGTAGGTAGATAGATAGATACAGATAGGTAGGTAGGTAGATTGATAGAGATAGGTAGGTAGGTAGGTAGATAGATAGAGATAGGTAGGTAGGTAGATTGATAGATACAGAGAGGTAGGTAGGTAGATTGATAGATAGAGATAGGTAGGTAGGTAGATAGATAGATAGAGATAGGTAGGTAGATTGATAGATAGAGATAGGTAGGTAGGTAGGTAGATAGATAGAGATAGGTAGGTAGGTAGATATATAGATACAGATATGTAGGTAGACAGATAGAGATAGGTAGGTAGGTGGATATATAGATACAGATATGTAGGTAGATAGATAGATAGAGATAGGTAGGTAGGTAGATAGATAGATAGAGATAGGTAGGTAGGTAGGTAGATAGATACAGATAGGTAGGTAGGTAGATTGATAGATAGAGATAGGTAGGTAGGTAGATTGATAGATAGAGATAGGTAGGTAGGTAGATAGATAGATAGAGATAGGTAGGTAGGTAGATTGATAGATACAGATAGGTAGGTAGGTAGATTGATAGATAGAGATAGGTAGGTAGGTAGATAGATTGATAGAGATAGGTAGGTAGGTAGGTAGATAGATAGAGATAGGTAGGTAGGTAGATATATAGATACAGATATGTAGGTAGATAGATAGAGATAGGTAGGTAGGTAGATATATAGATACAGATATGTAGGTAGATAGATAGATAGAGATAGGTAGGTAGGTAGATAGATAGATAGAGATAGGTAGGTAGGTAGATAGATAGATACAGATAGGTAGGTAGGTAGATTGATAGATAGAGATAAATAGGTAGGTAGATTGATAGATAGAGATAGGTAGGTAGGTAGGTAGATAGATAGAGATAGGTAGGTAGGTAGATTGATAGATACAGATAGGTAGGTATGTAGATTGATAGATAGAGATAGGTAGGTAGGTAGATAGATAGATAGAGATAGGTAGGAAGGTAGATTGATAGATACAGATAGGTAGGTAGGTAGATTGATAGATACAGATAGGTAGGTAGGTAGATTGATAGATAGAGATAGGTAGGTAGGTAGATAGATTGATAGAGATAGGTAGGTAGGTAGGTAGATAGATAGAGATAGGTAGGTAGGTAGATATATAGATACAGATATGTAGGTAGATAGATAGAGATAGGTAGGTAGGTAGATATATAGATACAGATATGTAGGTAGATAGATAGATAGAGATAGGTAGGTAGGTAGATAGATAGATAGAGATAGGTAGGTAGGTAGATAGATAGATACAGATAGGTAGGTAGGTAGATTGATAGATAGAGATAAATAGGTAGGTAGATTGATAGATAGAGATAGGTAGGTAGGTAGGTAGATAGATAGAGATAGGTAGGTAGGTAGATTGATAGATACAGATAGGTAGGTATGTAGATTGATAGATAGAGATAGGTAGGTAGGTAGATAGATAGATAGAGATAGGTAGGAAGGTAGATTGATAGATACAGATAGGTAGGTAGGTAGATTGATAGATAGAGATACGTAGGTAGGTAGATAGATAGATAGAGATAGGTAGGTAGGTAGATTGATAGATAGAGATAGGTAGGTAGGTAGGTAGATAGATAGAGATAGGTAGGTAGGTAGATATATAGATACAGATATGTAGGTAGATAGATAGAGATAGGTAGGTAGGTAGATAGATAGATAGAGATAGGTAGGTAAGTAGATTGATAGATAGAGATAGGTAGGTAGGTAGATAGATAGATACAGATAGGTAGGTAGGTAGATTGATAGAGATAGGTAGGTAGGTAGGTAGATAGATAGAGATAGGTAGGTAGGTAGATTGATAGATACAGAGAGGTAGGTAGGTAGATTGATAGATAGAGATAGGTAGGTAGGTAGATAGATAGATAGAGATAGGTAGGAAGGTAGATTGATAGATACAGATAGGTAGGTAGGTAGATTGATAGATAGAGATACGTAGGTAGGTAGATAGATAGAGATAGGTAGGTAGGTAGATTGATAGATAGAGATAGGTAGGTAGGTAGGTAGATAGATAGAGATAGGTAGGTAGGTAGATATATAGATACAGATATGTAGGTAGATAGATAGAGATAGGTAGGTAGGTAGATATATAGATACAGATATGTAGGTAGATAGATAGATAGAGATAGGTAGGTAGGTAGATAGATAGATAGAGATAGGTAGGTAGGTAGATAGATAGATACAGATAGGTAGGTAGGTAGATTGATAGATACAGATAGGTAGGTAGGTAGATTGATAGATAGAGATAGGTAGGTAGGTAGGTAGATAGATAGAGATAGGTAGGTAGGTAGATATATAGATACAGATATGTAGGTAGATAGATAGAGATAGGTAGGTAGGTAGATATATAGATACAGATATGTAGGTAGATAGATAGATAGAGATAGGTAGGTAGGTAGATAGATAGATAGAGATAGGTAGGTAGGTAGATTGATAGATACAGATAGGTAGGTAGGTAGATTGATAGATAGAGATAGGTAGGTAGGTAGATTGATAGATAGAGATAGGTAGGTAGGTAGATAGATAGATAGAGATAGGTAGGTAGGTAGATTGATAGATACAGATAGGTAGGTAGGTAGATTGATAGATAGAGATAGGTAGGTAGGTAGATAGATAGATAGAGATAGGTAGGTAGGTAGGTTGATAGATACAGATAGGTAGGTAGGTAGGTAGATAGATACAGATAGGTAGGGAGATAGATAGATAGAGATAGGTAGGTAGGTAGATAGATAGATACAGATAGGTAGGTAGGTAGGTAGATAGATACAGATAGGTAGGTAGATAGATAAATACAGATAGGTGGCTACGTTGATAGATAGATAGAGATAGGTAGGTAGGTAGATTGATAGATAGAGATAGGTAGGTAGGTAGATTGATAGATACAGATAGGTAGGTAGGTAGGTAGATAGATACAGATAGGTAGGGAGATAGATAAATACAGATAGGTGGGTAGGTAGATAGATAGATAGAGATAGGTAGGTAGGTAGATTGATAGATACAGATAGGTAGGTAGGTAGATAGATAGATACAGATAGATAGGTAGGTATATTGATAGATAGAGATAGGTAGGTAGGTAGATTGATAGATAGAGATAGGTAGGTAGGTAGATTGATAGATACAGATAGGTAGGTAGGTAGGTAGATAGATACAGATAGGTAGGTAGATAGATAAATACAGATAGGTGGCTACGTTGATAGATAGATAGAGATAGGTAGGTAGGTAGATTGATAGATAGAGATAGGTAGGTAGGTAGACAGATAGGTAGGGAGATAGATAAATACAGATAGGTAGGTAGGTAGATTGATAGATAGAGATAGGTAGGTAGATAGATAGATAGAGATAGGTAGGTAGGTAGATAGATAGATAGAGATAGGTAGGTAAGTAGATTGATAGATAGAGATAGGTAGGTAGGTAGATAGATAGATACAGATAGGTAGGTAGGTAGATTGATAGAGATAGGTAGGTAGGTAGGTAGATAGATAGAGATAGGTAGGTAGGTAGATTGATAGATACAGAGAGGTAGGTAGGTAGATTGATAGATAGAGATAGGTAGGTAGGTAGATAGATAGATAGAGATAGGTAGGTAGGTAGATTCATAGATACAGATAGGTAGGTAGGTAGATTGATAGATAGAGATAGGTAGGTAGGTAGATAGATAGATAGAGATAGGTAGGTAGATTGATAGATAGAGATAGGTAGGTAGGTAGGTAGATAGATAGAGATAGGTAGGTAGGTAGATATATAGATACAGATATGTAGGTAGACAGATAGAGATAGGTAGGTAGGTGGATATATAGATACAGATATGTAGGTAGATAGATAGATAGAGATAGGTAGGTAGGTAGATAGATAGATAGAGATAGGTAGGTAGGTAGGTAGATAGATACAGATAGGTAGGTAGGTAGATTGATAGATAGAGATAGGTAGGTAGGTAGATTGATAGATAGAGATAGGTAGGTAGGTAGATAGATAGATAGAGATAGGTAGGTAGGTAGATTGATAGATACAGATAGGTAGGTAGGTAGATTGATAGAGATAGGTAGGTAGGTAGATAGATTGATAGAGATAGGTAGGTAGGTAGGTAGATAGATAGAGATAGGTAGGTAGGTAGATATATAGATACAGATATGTAGGTAGATAGATAGAGATAGGTAGGTAGGTAGATATATAGATACAGATATGTAGGTAGATAGATAGATAGAGATAGGTAGGTAGGTAGATAGATAGATAGAGATAGGTAG
The DNA here is from genome assembly GCA_024509115.1 of Crotalus helleri. Lineage (NCBI taxonomy): Eukaryota > Metazoa > Chordata > Lepidosauria > Squamata > Viperidae > Crotalus > Crotalus helleri. The sequence continues at coordinate 222,105 of JAKSXO010000167.1, read as the reverse complement.
GTAGGTAGATAGATAGATACAGATAGGTAGGTAGGTAGATTGATAGATAGAGATAAATAGGTAGGTAGATTGATAGATAGAGATAGGTAGGTAGGTAGGTAGATAGATAGAGATAGGTAGGTAGGTAGATTGATACATACAGATAGGTAGGTATGTAGATTGATAGATAGAGATAGGTAGGTAGGTAGATAGATAGATAGAGATAGGTAGGAAGGTAGATTGATAGATACAGATAGGTAGGTAGGTAGATTGATAGATAGAGATAGGTAGGTAGGTAGATAGATAGATAGAGATAGGTAGGTAGGTAGATTGATAGATAGAGATAGGTAGGTAGGTAGGTAGATAGATAGAGATAGGTAGGTAGGTAGATATATAGATACAGATATGTAGGTAGATAGATAGAGATAGGTAGGTAGGTAGATATATAGATACAGATATGTAGGTAGATAGATAGATAGAGATAGGTAGGTAGGTAGATAGATAGATAGAGATAGGTAGGTAGGTAGATTGATAGATAGAGATAGGTAGGTAGGTAGATTGATAGATAGAGATAGGTAGGTAGGTAGATAGATAGATAGAGATAGGTAGGTAGGTAGATTGATAGATACAGATAGGTAGGTAGGTAGATTGATAGATAGAGATAGGTAGGTAGGTAGGTAGATAGATAGAGATAGGTAGGTAGGTAGATATATAGATACAGATATGTAGGTAGATAGATAGAGATAGGTAGGTAGGTAGATATATAGATACAGATATGTAGGTAGATAGATAGATAGAGATAGGTAGGTAGGTAGATAGAGAGATAGAGATAGGTAGGTAGGTAGATAGATAGATACAGATAGGTAGGTAGGTAGATTGATAGATAGAGTTAGGTAGGTAGGTAGATTGATAGATAGAGATAGATATGTAGGTAGATTGATAGATAGAGATAGGTAGGTAGGTAGATAGATAGATAGAGATAGGTAGGTAGGTAGATTGATAGATACAGATAGGTAGGTAGGTAGATTGATAGATAGAGATAGGTAGGTAGGTAGGTAGGTAGATAGATAGAGATAGGTAGGTAGGTAGATTGATAGATACAGAGAGGTAGGTAGGTAGATTGATAGATAGAGATAGGTAGGTAGGTAGATAGATAGATAGAGATAGGTAGGTAGGTAGATTGATAGATACAGATAGGTAGGTAGGTAGATTGATAGATAGAGATAGGTAGGTAGGTAGATAGATAGATAGAGATAGGTAGGTAGATTGATAGATAGAGATAGGTAGGTAGGTAGGTAGATAGATAGAGATAGGTAGGTAGGTAGATATATAGATACAGATATGTAGGTAGACAGATAGAGATAGGTAGGTAGGTGGATATATAGATACAGATATGTAGGTAGATAGATAGATAGAGATAGGTAGGTAGGTAGATAGATAGATAGAGATAGGTATGTAGGTAGGTAGATAGATACAGATAGGTAGGTAGGTAGATTGATAGATAGAGATAGGTAGGTAGGTAGATTGATAGATAGAGATAGGTAGGTAGGTAGATAGATAGATAGAGATAGGTAGGTAGGTAGATTGATAGATACAGATAGGTAGGTAGGTAGATTGATAGATAGAGATAGGTAGGTAGGTAGATAGATTGATAGAGATAGGTAGGTAGGTAGGTAGATAGATAGAGATAGGTAGGTAGGTAGATATATAGATACAGATATGTAGGTAGATAGATAGAGATATGTAGGTAGGTAGATATATAGATACAGATATGTAGGTAGATAGATAGATAGAGATAGGTAGGTAGGTAGATAGATAGATAGAGATAGGTAGGTAGGTAGATAGATAGATACAGATAGGTAGGTAGGTAGATTGATAGATAGAGATAAATAGGTAGGTAGATTGATAGATAGAGATAGGTAGGTAGGTAGGTAGATAGATAGAGATAGGTAGGTAGGTAGATTGATAGATACAGATAGGTAGGTATGTAGATTGATAGATAGAGATAGGTAGGTAGGTAGATAGATAGATAGAGATAGGTAGGAAGGTAGATTGATAGATACAGATAGGTAGGTAGGTAGATTGATAGATAGAGATAGGTAGGTAGGTAGATAGATAGATAGAGATAGGTAGGTAGGTAGATTGATAGATAGAGATAGGTAGGTAGGTAGGTAGATAGATAGAGATAGGTAGGTAGGTAGATATATAGATACAGATATGTAGGTAGATAGATAGAGATAGGTAGGTAGGTAGATATATAGATACAGATATGTAGGTAGATAGATAGATAGAGATAGGTAGGTAGGTAGATAGATAGATAGAGATAGGTAGGTAGGTAGATAGATAGATACAGATAGGTAGGTAGGTAGATTGATAGATAGAGATAGGTAGGTAGGTAGATTGATAGATAGAGATAGGTAGGTAGGTAGATAGATAGATAGAGATAGGTAGGTAGGTAGATTGATAGATACAGATAGGTAGGTAGGTAGATTGATAGATAGAGATAGGTAGGTAGGTAGGTAGATAGATAGAGATAGGTAGGTAGGTAGATATATAGATACAGATATGTAGGTAGATAGATAGAGATAGGTAGGTAGGTAGATATATAGATACAGATATGTAGGTAGATAGATAGATAGAGATAGGTAGGTAGGTAGATAGAGAGATAGAGATAGGTAGGTAGGTAGATAGATAGATACAGATAGCTAGGTAGGTAGATTGATAGATAGAGATAGGTAGGTAGGTAGATTGATAGATAGAGATAGATAGGTAGGTAGATTGATAGATAGAGATAGGTAGGTAGGTAGATAGATAGATAGAGATAGGTAGGTAGGTAGATTGATAGATACAGATAGGTAGGTAGGTAGATTGATAGATAGAGATAGGTAGGTAGGTAGGTAGATAGATAGAGATAGGTAGGTAGGTAGATTGATAGATACAGAGAGGTAGGTAGGTAGATTGATAGATAGAGATAGGTAGGTAGGTAGATAGATAGATAGAGATAGGTAGGTAGGTAGATTGATAGATACAGATAGGTAGGTAGGTAGATTGATAGATAGAGATAGGTAGGTAGGTAGATAGATAGATAGAGATAGGTAGGTAGGTAGATTGATAGATAGAGATAGGTAGGTAGGTAGGTAGATAGATAGAGATAGGTAGGTAGGTAGATTGATAGATAGAGATAGGTAGGTAGGTAGATTGATAGATAGAGATAGGTAGGTAGGTAGATAGATAGATAGAGATAGGTAGGTAGGTAGATTGATAGATAGAGATAGGTAGGTAGGTAGATTGATAGATAGAGATAGGTAGGTAGGTAGATAGATAGATACAGATAGGTAGGTAGGTAGATTGATAGAGATAGGTAGGTAGGTAGGTAGGTAGATAGATAGAGATAGGTAGGTAGATAGATTGATAGATACAGAGAGGTAGGTAGGTAGATTGATAGATAGAGATAGGTAGGTAGGTAGATAGATAGATAGAGATAGGTAGGTAGGTAGATTGATAGATAGAGATAGGTAGGTAGGTAGATAGATAGATAGATAGAGATAGGTAGGTAGGTAGATTGATAGATAGAGATAGGTAGGTAGGTAGGTAGATAGATAGAGATAGGTAGGTAGGTAGATTGATAGATAGAGATAGGTAGGTAGGTAGATTGATAGATAGAGATAGGTAGGTAGGTAGATAGATAGATAGAGATAGGTAGGAAGGTAGATTGATAGATACAGATAGGTAGGTAGGTAGGTAGATAGATAGAGATAGGTAGGTAGGTAGATTGATAGATAGAGATAGGTAGGTAGGTAGATTGATAGATAGAGATAGGTAGGTAGGTAGATAGATAGATAGAGATAGGTAGGAAGGTAGATTGATAGATACAGATAGGTAGGTAGGTAGATTGATAGATAGAGATAGGTAGGTAGGTAGATAGATAGATAGAGATAGGTAGGTAGGTAGATTGATAGATAGAGATAGGTAGGTAGGTAGGTAGATAGATAGAGATAGGTAGGTAGGTAGATATATAGATAGAGATATGTAGGTAGATAGATAGAGATAGGTAGGTAGGTAGATATATAGATACAGATATGTAGGTAGATAGATAGATAGAGATAGGTAGGTAGGTAGATAGATAGATAGAGATAGGTAGGTAGGTAGATAGATAGATACAGATAGGTAGGTAGGTAGATTGATAGATAGAGATAGGTAGGTAGGTAGATAGATAGATACAGATAGGTAGGTAGGTAGATTGATAGATAGAGATAGGTAGGTAGGTAGGTAGATAGATAGAGATAGGTAGGTAGGTAGATATATAGATACAGATATGTAGGTAGATAGATAGAGATAGGTAGGTAGGTAGATATATAGATACAGATATGTAGGTAGATAGATAGATAGAGATAGGTAGGTAGGTAGATAGAGAGATAGAGATAGGTAGGTAGGTAGATAGATAGATACAGATAGGTAGGTAGGTAGATTGATAGATAGAGATAGGTAGGTAGGTAGATTGATAGATAGAGATAGGTAGGTAGGTAGATTGATAGATAGAGATAGGTAGGTAGGTAGATAGATAGATAGAGATAGGTAGGTAGGTAGATTGATAGATACAGATAGGTAGGTAGGTAGATTGATAGATAGAGATAGGTAGGTAGGTAGGTAGGTAGATAGATAGAGATAGGTAGGTAGGTAGATTGATAGATACAGAGAGGTAGGTAGGTAGATTGATAGATAGAGATAGGTAGGTAGGTAGATAGATAGATAGAGATAGGTAGGTAGGTAGATTGATAGATACAGATAGGTAGGTAGGTAGATTGATAGATAGAGATAGGTAGGTAGGTAGATAGATAGATAGAGATAGGTAGGTAGGTAGATTGATAGACAGAGATAGGTAGGTAGGTAGGTAGATAGATAGAGATAGGTAGGTAGGTAGATTGATAGATAGAGATAGGTAGGTAGGTAGATTGATAGATAGAGATAGGTAGGTAGGTAGATAGATAGATAGAGATAGGTAGGTAGGTAGATTGATAGATAGAGATAGGTAGGTAGGTAGATTGATAGATAGAGATAGGTAGGTAGGTAGATAGATAGATACAGATAGGTAGGTAGGTAGATTGATAGAGATAGGTAGGTAGGTAGGTAGGTAGATAGATAGAGATAGGTAGGTAGGTAGATTGATAGATACAGAGAGGTAGGTAGGTAGATTGATAGATAGAGATAGGTAGGTAGGTAGATAGATAGATAGAGATAGGTATGTAGGTAGATTGATAGATACAGATAGGTAGGTAGGTAGATTGATAGATAGAGATAGGTAGGTAGGTAGATAGATAGATAGATAGAGATAGGTAGGTAGGTAGATTGATAGATAGAGATAGGTAGGTAGGTAGGTAGATAGATAGAGATAGGTAGGTAGGTAGATTGATAGATAGAGATAGGTAGGTAGGTAGATTGATAGATAGAGATAGGTAGGTAGGTAGATAGATAGATAGAGATAGGTAGGTAGGTAGATTGATAGATACAGATAGGTAGGTAGGTAGATTGATAGATAGAGATAGGTAGGTAGGTAGATAGATAGATAGAGATAGGTAGGTAGGTAGGTAGATAGATAGAGATAGGTAGGTAGGTAGATATATAGATACAGATATGTAGGTAGATAGATAGAGATAGGTAGGTAGGTAGATATATAGATACAGATATGTAGGTAGATAGATAGATAGAGATAGGTAGGTAGGTAGATAGATAGATAGAGATAGGTAGGTAGGTAGATAGATAGATACAGATAGGTAGGTAGGTAGATTGATAGATAGAGATAGGTAGGTAGGTAGATTGATAGATAGAGATAGGTAGGTAGGTAGATAGATAGAGATAGGTAGGTAGGTAGATATATAGATACAGATATGTAGGTAGATAGATAGAGATAGGTAGGTAGGTAGATATATAGATACAGATATGTAGGTAGATAGATAGATAGAGATAGGTAGGTAGGTAGATAGATAGATAGAGATAGGTAGGTAGGTAGATAGATAGATACAGATAGGTAGGTAGGTAGATTGATAGATAGAGATAAATAGGTAGGTAGATTGATAGATAGAGATAGGTAGGTAGGTAGGTAGATAGATAGAGATAGGTAGGTAGGTAGATTGATAGATACAGAGAGGTAGGTAGGTAGATTGATAGATAGAGATAGGTAGGTAGGTAGATAGATAGATAGATAGATAGAGATAGGTAGGAAGATAGATTGATAGATACAGATATGTAGGTAGGTAGATTGATAGATAGAGATAGGTAGGTAGATTGATAGATAGAGATAGGTAGGTAGGTAGGTAGATAGATAGAGATAGTTAGGTAGGTAGATTGATAGATACAGATAGGTAGGTAGGTAGATAGATAGATACAGATAGGTAGGTAGGTAGGTAGATAGATACAGATAGGTAGGTAGATAGATAAATACAGATAGGTGGCTACGTTGATAGATAGATAGAGATAGGTAGGTAGGTAGATAGATAGATAGAGATAGGTAGGTAGGTAGATAGATAGAGATAGGTAGGTAGATTGATAGATAGAGATAGGTAGGTAGGTAGGTAGATAGATAGAGATAGGTAGGTAGGTAGATATATAGATACAGATATGTAGGTAGATAGATAGAGATAGGTAGGTAGGTAGATATATAGATACAGATATGTAGGTAGATAGATAGATAGAGATAGGTAGGTAGGTAGATAGATAGATAGAGATAGGTAGGTAGGTAGATTGATAGATACAGATAGGTAGGTAGGTAGATTGATAGATAGAGATAGGTAGGTAGGTAGATTGATAGATAGAGATAGGTAGGTAGGTAGATAGATAGATAGAGATAGGTAGGTAGGTAGATTGATAGATACAGATAGGTAGGTAGGTAGATTGATAGATAGAGATAGGTAGGGAGGTAGATAGATAGATAGAGATAGGTAGGTAGGTAGGTAGATAGATAGAGATAGGTAGGTAGGTAGATATATAGATACTGATATGTAGGTAGATAGATAGAGATAGGTAGGTAGGTAGATAGATAGATACAGATATGTAGGTAGATAGATAGATAGAGATAGGTAGGTAGGTAGATAGATAGATACAGATAGGTAGGTAGGTAGGTAGATAGATAAAGATAGGTAGGTAGATAGATAAATACAGATAGGTGGCTACGTTGATAGATAGATAGAGATAGGTAGGTAGGTAGATTGATAGATAGAGATAGGTAGGTAGGTAGATTGATAGATACAGATAGGTAGGTAGGTAGGTAGATAGATACAGATAGGTAGGGAGATAGATAAATACAGATAGGTGGGTAGGTAGATAGATAGATAGAGATAGGTAGGTAGGTAGATTGATAGATACAGATAGGTAGGTAGGTAGATAGATAGATACAGATAGGTAGGTAGGTATATTGATAGATAGAGATAGGTAGGTAGGTAGATTGATAGATAGAGATAGGTAGGTAGGTAGATTGATAGATACAGCTAGGTAGGTAGGTAGGTAGATAGATACAGATAGGTAGGTAGATAGATAAATACAGATAGGTGGCTACGTTGATAGATAGATAGAGATAGGTAGGTAGGTAGATTGATAGATAGAGATAGGTAGGTAGGTAGGTTGATAGATACAGATAGGTAGGTAGGTAGGTAGATAGATACAGATAGGTAGGGAGATAGATAAATACAGATAGGTAGGTAGGTAGATTGATAGATAGAGATAGGTAGGTAGATAGATAGATAGATAGAGATAGGTAGGTAGGTAGATAGATAGATAGAGATAGGTAGGTAAGTAGATTGATAGATAGAGATAGGTAGGTAGGTAGATAGATAGATACAGATAGGTAGGTAGGTAGATTGATAGAGATAGGTAGGTATGTAGGTAGATAGATAGAGATAGGTAGGTAGGTAGATTGATAGATACAGAGAGGTAGGTAGGTAGATTGATAGATAGAGATAGGTAGGTAGGTAGATAGATAGATAGAGATAGGTAGGTAGGTAGATTCATAGATACAGATAGGTAGGTAGGTAGATTGATAGATAGAGATAGGTAGGTAGGTAGATAGATAGATAGAGATAGGTAGGTAGATTGATAGATAGAGATAGGTAGGTAGGTAGGTAGATAGATAGAGATAGGTAGGTAGGTAGATATATAGATACAGATATGTAGGTAGATAGATAGAGATAGGTAGGTAGGTGGATATATAGATACAGATATGTAGGTAGATAGATAGATAGAGATAGGTAGGTAGGTAGATAGATAGATAGAGATAGGTAGGTAGGTAGATAGATAGATACAGATAGGTAGGTAGGTAGATTGATAGATAGAGATAGGTAGGTAGGTAGATTGATAGATAGAGATAGGTAGGTAGGTAGATAGATAGATAGAGATAGGTAGGTAGGTAGATTGATAGATACAGATAGGTAGGTAGGTAGATTGATAGATAGAGATAGGTAGGTAGGTAGATAGATTGATAGAGATAGGTAGGTAGGTAGGTAGATAGATAGAGATAGGTAGGTAGGTAGATATATAGATACAGATATGTAGGTAGATAGATAGAGATAGGTAGGTAGGTAGATATATAGATACAGATATGTAGGTAGATAGATAGATAGAGATAGGTAGGTAGGTAGATAGATAGATAGAGATAGGTAGGTAGGTAGATAGATAGATACAGATAGGTAGGTAGGTAGATTGATAGATAGAGATAAATAGGTAGGTAGATTGATAGATAGAGACAGGTAGGTAGGTAGGTAGATAGATAGAGATAGGTAGGTAGGTAGATTGATAGATACAGATAGGTAGGTATGTAGATTGATAGATAGAGATAGGTAGGTAGGTAGATAGATAGATAGAGATAGGTAGGAAGGTAGATTGATAGATACAGATAGGTAGGTAGGTAGATTGATAGATAGAGATAGGTAGGTAGGTAGATAGATAGATAGAGATAGGTAGGTAGGTAGATTGATAGATAGAGATAGGTAGGTAGGTAGGTAGATAGATAGAGATAGGTAGGTAGGTAGATATATAGATACAGATATGTAGGTAGATAGATAGAGATAGGTAGGTAGGTAGATATATAGATACAGATATGTAGGTAGATAGATAGATAGAGATAGGTAGGTAGGTAGATTGATAGATAGAGATAGGTAGCTAGGTAGGTAGATAGATAGAGATAGGTAGGTAGGTAGATATATAGATACAGATATGTAGGTAGACAGATAGAGATAGGTAGGTAGGTGGATATATAGATACAGATATGTAGGTAGATAGATAGATAGAGATAGGTAGGTAGGTAGATAGATAGATAGAGATAGGTAGGTAGGTAGGTAGATAGATACAGATAGGTAGGAAGGTAGATTGATAGATAGAGATAGGTAGGTAGGTAGATTGATAGATAGAGATAGGTAGGTAGGTAGATAGATAGATAGAGATAGGTAGGTAGGTAGATTGATAGATACAGATAGGTAGGTAGGTAGATTGATAGATAGAGATAGGTAGGTAGGTAGATAGATTGATAGAGATAGGTAGGTAGGTAGGTAGATATATAGATACAGATATGTAGGTAGATAGATAGAGATAGGTAGGTAGGTAGATATATAGATACAGATATGTAGGTAGGTAGATAGATACAGATAGGTAGGTAGATAGATAAATACAGATAGGTGGCTACGTTGATAGATAGATAGAGATAGGTAGGTAGGTAGATAGATAGATAGAGATAGGTAGGTAGGTAGATTGATAGATACAGGTAGGTAGGTAGGTAGATTGATAGATAGAGATAGGTAGGTAGGTAGATTGATAGATACAGATAGGTAGGTAGGTAGATTGATAGATAGAGATAGGTAGGTAGGTAGATAGATAGAGATAGGTAGGTAGATTGATAGATAGAGATAGGTAGGTAGGTAGGTAGATAGATAGAGATAGGTAGGTAGGTAGATATATAGATACAGATATGTAGGTAGATAGATAGAGATAGGTAGGTAGGTAGATATATAGATACAGATATGTAGGTAGATAGATAGATAGAGATAGGTAGGTAGGTAGATAGAGAGATAGAGATAGGTAGGTAGGTAGATAGATAGATACAGATAGGTAGGTAGGTAGATTGATAGATAGAGATAGGTAGGTAGGTAGATTGATAGATAGAGATAGATAGGTAGGTAGATTGATAGAGATAGGTAGGTAGGTAGGTAGATAGATAGATAGAGATAGGTAGGTAGGTAGATTGATAGATACAGATAGGTAGGTAGGTAGATTGATAGATAGAGATAGGTAGGTAGGTAGGTAGATAGATAGAGATAGGTAGGTAGGTAGATTGATAGATACAGAGAGGTAGGTAGGTAGATTGATAGATAGAGATAGGTAGGTAGGTAGATAGATAGATAGAGATAGGTAGGTAGGTAGATTGATAGATACAGATAGGTAGGTAGGTAGATTGATAGATAGAGATAGGTAGGTAGGTAGATAGATAGATAGAGATAGGTAGGTAGGTAGATTGATAGATAGAGATAGGTAGGTAGGTAGGTAGATAGATAGAGATAGGTAGGTAGGTAGATTGATAGATAGAGATAGGTAGGTAGGTAGATTGATAGATAGAGATAGGTAGGTAGGTAGATAGATAGATAGAGATAGGTAGGTAGGTAGATTGATAGATAGAGATAGGTAGGTAGGTAGATTGATAGATAGAGATAGGTAGGTAGGTAGATAGATAGATACAGATAGGTAGGTAGGTAGATTGATAGAGATAGGTAGGTAGGTAGGTAGGTAGATAGATAGAGATAGGTAGGTAGGTAGATTGATAGATACAGAGAGGTAGGTAGGTAGATTGATAGATAGAGATAGGTAGGTAGGTAGATAGATAGATAGAGATAGGTAGGTAGGTAGATTGATAGATAGAGATAGGTAGGTAGGTAGATAGATAGATAGATAGAGATAGGTAGGTAGGTAGATTGATAGATAGAGATAGGTAGGTAGGTAGGTAGATAGATAGAGATAGGTAGGTAGGTAGATTGATAGATAGAGATAGGTAGGTAGGTAGATTGATAGATAGAGATAGGTAGGTAGGTAGATAGATAGATAGAGATAGGTAGGAAGGTAGATTGATAGATACAGATAGGTAGGTAGGTAGGTAGATAGATAGAGATAGGTAGGTAGGTAGATTGATAGATAGAGATAGGTAGGTAGGTAGATTGATAGATAGAGATAGGTAGGTAGGTAGATAGATAGATAGAGATAGGTAGGAAGGTCGATTGATAGATACAGATAGGTAGGTAGGTAGATTGATAGATAGAGATAGGTAGGTAGGTAGATAGATAGATAGAGATAGGTAGGTAGGTAGATTGATAGATAGAGATAGGTAGGTAGGTAGGTAGATAGATAGAGATAGGTAGGTAGGTAGATATATAGATACAGATATGTAGGTAGATAGATAGAGATAGGTAGGTAGGTAGATATATAGATACAGATATGTAGGTAGATAGATAGATAGAGATAGGTAGGTAGGTAGATAGATAGATAGAGATAGGTAGGTAGGTAGATAGATAGATACAGATAGGTAGGTAGGTAGATTGATAGATAGAGATAGGTAGGTAGGTAGATTGATAGATAGAGATAGGTAGGTAGGTAGATAGATAGATACAGATAGGTAGGTAGGTAGATTGATAGATACAGATAGGTAGGTAGGTAGATTGATAGATAGAGATAGGTAGGTAGGTAGGTAGATAGATAGAGATAGGTAGGTAGGTAGATATATAGATACAGATATGTAGGTAGATAGATAGAGATAGGTAGGTAGGTAGATATATAGATACAGATATGTAGGTAGATAGATAGATAGAGATAGGTAGGTAGGTAGATAGATAGATAGAGATAGGTAGGTAGGTAGATAGATAGATACAGATAGGTAGGTAGGTAGATTGATAGATAGAGATAGGTAGGTAGGTAGATTGATAGATAGAGATAGGTAGGTAGGTAGATAGATAGATACAGATAGGTAGGTAGGTAGATTGATAGATACAGATAGGTAGGTAGGTAGATTGATAGATAGAGATAGGTAGGTAGGTAGGTAGATAGATAGAGATAGGTAGGTAGGTAGATATATAGATACAGATATGTAGGTAGATAGATAGAGATAGGTAGGTAGGTAGATATATAGATACAGATATGTAGGTAGATAGATAGATAGAGATAGGTAGGTAGGTAGATAGAGAGATAGAGATAGGTAGGTAGGTAGATAGATAGATACAGATAGGTAGGTAGGTAGATTGATAGATAGAGATAGGTAGGTAGGTAGATTGATAGATAGAGATAGGTAGGTAGGTAGATTGATAGATACAGATAGGTAGATAGGTAGATTGATAGATAGAGATAGGTAGGTAGGTAGGTAGGTAGATAGATAGAGATAGGTAGGTAGGTAGATTGATAGATACAGAGAGGTAGGTAGGTAGATTGATAGATAGAGATAGGTAGGTAGGTAGATAGATAGATAGAGATAGGTAGGTAGGTAGATTGATAGATACAGATAGGTAGGTAGGTAGATTGATAGATAGAGATAGGTAGGTAGGTAGGTAGATAGATAGAGATAGGTAGGTAGGTAGATATATAGATACAGATATGTAGGTAGATAGATAGAGATAGGTAGGTAGGTAGATATATAGATACAGATATGTAGGTAGATAGATAGATAGATAGAGATAGGTAGGTAGGTAGATAGAGAGATAGAGATAGGTAGGTAGGTAGATAGATAGATACAGATAGGTAGGTAGGTAGATTGATAGATAGAGATAGGTAGGTAGGTAGATTGATAGATAGAGATAGGTAGGTAGGTAGATTGATAGATAGAGATAGGTAGGTAGGTAGATTGATAGATACAGATAGGTAGGTAGGTAGATTGATAGATAGAGATAGGTAGGTAGGTAGGTAGGTAGATAGATAGAGATAGGTAGGTAGGTAGATTGATAGATACAGAGAGGTAGGTAGGTAGATTGATAGATAGAGATAGGTAGGTAGGTAGATAGATAGATAGAGATAGGTAGGTAGGTAGATTGATAGATACAGATAGGTAGGTAGGTAGATTGATAGATAGAGATAGGTAGGTAGGTAGATAGATAGATAGAGATAGGTAGGTAGGTAGATTGATAGATAGAGATAGGTAGGTAGGTAGGTAGATAGATAGAGATAGGTATGTAGGTAGATTGATAGAGATAGGTAGGTAGGTAGGTAGATAGATAGAGATAGGTAGGTAGGTAGATAGATAGATAGAGATAGGTAGGTAGGTAGATTGATAGATAGAGATAGGTAGGTAGGTAGATTGATAGATAGAGATAGGTAGGTAGGTAGATAGATAGATACAGATAGGTAGGTAGGTAGATTGATAGAGATAGGTAGGTAGGTAGGTAGATAGATAGAGATAGGTAGGTAGGTAGATTGATAGATACAGAGAGGTAGGTAGGTAGATTGATAGATAGAGATAGGTAGGTAGGTAGATAGATAGATAGAGATAGGTATGTAGGTAGATTGATAGATACAGATAGGTAGGTAGGTAGATTGATAGATAGAGATAGGTAGGTAGGTAGATAGATAGATAGATAGAGATAGGTAGGTAGGTAGATTGATAGATAGAGATAGGTAGGTAGGTAGGTAGATAGATAGAGATAGGTAGGTAGGTAGATTGATAGATAGAGATAGGTAGGTAGGTAGATTGATAGATAGAGATAGGTAGGTAGGTAGATAGATAGATAGAGATAGGTAGGTAGGTAGATTGATAGATACAGATAGGTAGGTAGGTAGATTGATAGATAGAGATAGGTAGGTAGGTAGATAGATAGATAGAGATAGGTAGGTAGGTAGGTAGATAGATAGAGATAGGTAGGTAGGTAGATATATAGATACAGATATGTAGGTAGATAGATAGAGATAGGTAGGTAGGTAGATATATAGATACAGATATGTAGGTAGATAGATAGATAGAGATAGGTAGGTAGGTAGATAGAGAGATAGAGATAGGTAGGTAGGTAGATAGATAGATACAGATAGGTAGGTAGGTAGATTGATAGATAGAGATAGGTAGGTAGGTAGATTGATAGATAGAGATAGGTAGGTAGGTAGATTGATAGATAGAGATAGGTAGGTAGGTAGATTGATAGATACAGATAGGTAGGTAGGTAGATTGATAGATAGAGATAGGTAGGTAGGTAGGTAGGTAGATAGATAGAGATAGGTAGGTAGGTAGATTGATAGATACAGAGAGGTAGGTAGGTAGATTGATAGATAGAGATAGGTAGGTAGGTAGATAGATAGATAGAGATAGGTAGGTAGGTAGATTGATAGATACAGATAGGTAGGTAGGTAGATTGATAGATAGAGATAGGTAGGTAGGTAGGTAGATAGAGATAGGTAGGTAGGTAGATTGATAGATACAGAGAGGTAGGTAGGTAGATTGATAGATAGAGATAGGTAGGTAGGTAGATAGATAGATAGAGATAGGTAGGAAGGTAGATTGATAGATACAGATATGTAGGTAGGTAGATTGATAGATAGAGATAGGTAGGTAGATTGATAGATAGAGATAGGTAGGTAGGTAGGTAGATAGATAGAGATAGGTAGGTAGGTAGATTGATAGATACAGATAGGTAGGTAGGTAGATAGATAGATACAGATAGGTAGGTAGGTAGGTAGATAGATACAGATAGGTAGGTAGATAGATAAATACAGATAGGTGGCTACGTTGATAGATAGATAGAGATAGGTAGGTAGGTAGATAGATAGATAGAGATAGGTAGGTAGGTAGATTGATAGATACAGATAGGTAGGTAGGTAGATTGATAGATAGAGATAGGTAGGTAGGTAGATTGATAGATAGAGATAGGTAGGTAGGTAGGTAGATAGATAGAGATAGGTAGGTAGGTAGATTGATAGATAGAGATAGGTAGGTAGGTAGATTGATAGATAGAGATAGGTAGGTAGGTAGATAGATAGATAGAGATAGGTAGGTAGGTAGATTGATAGATACAGATAGGTAGGTAGGTAGATTGATAGATAGAGATAGGTAGGTAGGTAGATAGATAGATAGATATAGGTAGGTAGGTAGGTAGATAGATAGAGATAGGTAGGTAGGTAGATATATAGATACAGATATGTAGGTAGATAGATAGAGATAGGTAGGTAGGTAGATATATAGATACAGATATGTAGGTAGATAGATAGATAGAGATAGGTAGGTAGGTAGATAGATAGATAGAGATAGGTAGGTAGGTAGATAGATAGATACAGATAGGTAGGTAGGTAGATTGATAGATAGAGATAGGTAGGTAGGTAGATTGATAGATAGAGATAGGTAGGTAGGTAGATAGATAGAGATAGGTAGGTAGGTAGATATATAGATACAGATATGTAGGTAGATAGATAGAGATAGGTAGGTAGGTAGATATATAGATACAGATATGTATGTAGATAGATAGATAGAGATAGGTAGGTAGGTAGATAGATAGATAGAGATAGGTAGGTAGGTAGATAGATAGATACAGATAGGTAGGTAGGTAGATTGATAGATAGAGATAAATAGGTAGGTAGATTGATAGATAGAGATAGGTAGGTAGGTAGGTAGATAGAGATAGGTAGGTAGGTAGATTGATAGATACAGAGAGGTAGGTAGGTAGATTGATAGATAGAGATAGGTAGGTAGGTAGATAGATAGATAGAGATAGGTAGGAAGGTAGATTGATAGATACAGATATGTAGGTAGGTAGATTGATAGATAGAGATAGGTAGGTAGATTGATAGATAGAGATAGGTAGGTAGGTAGGTAGATAGATAGAGATAGGTAGGTAGGTAGATTGATAGAGACAGATAGGTAGGTAGGTAGATAGATAGATACAGATAGGTAGGTAGGTAGGTAGATAGATACAGATAGGTAGGTAGATAGATAAATACAGATAGGTGGCTACGTTGATAGATAGATAGAGATAGGTAGGTAGGTAGATAGATAGATAGATAGAGATAGGTAGGTAGGTAGATTGATAGATACAGATAGGTAGGTAGGTAGATTGATAGATAGAGATAGGTAGGTAGGTAGATAGATAGATAGAGATAGGTAGGTAGATTGATAGATAGAGATAGGTAGGTAGGTAGGTAGATAGATAGAGATAGGTAGGTAGGTAGATATATAGATACAGATATGTAGGTAGATAGATAGAGATAGGTAGGTAGGTAGATATATAGATACAGATATGTAGGTAGATATATAGATAGAGATAGGTAGGTAGGTAGATAGATAGATAGAGATAGGTAGGTAGGTAGATTGATAGATACAGATAGGTAGGTAGGTAGATTGATAGATAGAGATAGGTAAGTAGGTAGATTGATAGATAGAGATAGGTAGGTAGGTAGATAGATAGATAGAGATAGGTAGGTAGGTAGATTGATAGATACAGATAGGTAGGTAGGTAGATTGATAGATAGAGATAGGTAGGGAGGTAGATAGATAGATAGAGATATGTAGGTAGGTAGGTAGATAGATAGAGATAGGTAGGTAGGTAGATATATAGATACAGATATGTAGGTAGATAGATAGATAGAGATAGGTAGGTAGGTAGATAGATAGATACAGATAGGTAGGTAGGTAGGTAGATAGATACAGATAGGTAGGTAGATAGATAAATACAGATAGGTGGCTACGTTGATAGATAGATAGAGATAGGTAGGTAGGTAGATTGATAGATAGAGATAGGTAGGTAGGTAGATTGATAGATACAGATAGGTAGGTAGGTAGGTAGATAGATACAGATAGGTAGGGAGATAGATAAATACAGATAGGTGGGTAGGTAGATAGATAGATAGAGATAGGTAGGTAGGTAGATTGATAGATACAGATAGGTAGGTAGGTAGATAGATAGATACAGATAGGTAGGTAGGTATATTGATAGATAGAGATAGGTAGGTAGGTAGATTGATAGATAGAGATAGGTAGGTAGGTAGATTGATAGATACAGATAGGTAGGTAGGTAGGTAGATAGATACAGATAGGTAGGTAGATAGATAAATACAGATAGGTGGCTACGTTGATAGATAGATAGAGATAGATAGGTAGGTAGGTAGATTGATAGATAGAGATAGGTAGGTAGGTAGGTTGATAGATACAGATAGGTAGGTAGGTAGGTAGATAGATACAGATAGGTAGGGAGATAGATAAATACAGATAGGTAGGTAGGTAGATTGATAGATAGAGATAGGTAGGTAGATAGATAGATAGAGATAGGTAGGTAGGTAGATAGATAGATAGAGATAGGTAGGTAAGTAGATTGATAGATAGAGATAGGTAGGTAGGTAGATAGATAGATACAGATAGGTAGGTAGGTAGATTGATAGAGATAGGTAGGTAGGTAGGTAGATAGAGATAGGTAGGTAGGTAGATTGATAGATACAGAGAGGTAGGTAGGTAGATTGATAGATAGAGATAGGTAGGTAGGTAGATAGATAGATAGAGATAGGTAGGTAGGTAGATTCATAGATACAGATAGGTAGGTAGGTAGATTGATAGATAGAGATAGGTAGGTAGGTAGATAGATAGATAGAGATAGGTAGGTAGATTGATAGATAGAGATAGGTAGGTAGGTAGGTAGATAGATAGAGATAGGTAGGTAGGTAGATATATAGATACAGATATGTAGGTAGATAGATAGAGATAGGTAGGTAGGTGGATATATAGATACAGATATGTAGGTAGATAGATAGATAGAGATAGGTAGGTAGGTAGATAGATAGATAGAGATAGGTAGGTAGGTAGATAGATAGATACAGATAGGTAGGTAGGTAGATTGATAGATAGAGATAGGTAGGTAGGTAGATTGATAGATAGAGTTAGGTAGGTAGGTAGATAGATAGATAGAGATAGGTAGGTAGGTAGATTGATAGATACAGATAGGTAGGTAGGTAGATTGATAGATAGAGATAGGTAGGTAGGTAGATAGATTGATAGAGATAGGTAGGTAGGTAGATAGATAGAGATAGGTAGGTAGGTAGATATATAGATACAGATATGTAGGTAGATAGATAGAGATAGGTAGGTAGGTAGATATATAGATACAGATATGTAGGTAGATAGATAGATAGAGATAGGTAGGTAGGTAGATAGATAGATAGAGATAGGTAGGTAGGTAGATAGATAGATACAGATAGGTAGGTAGGTAGATTGATAGATAGAGATAAATAGGTAGGTAGATTGATAGATAGAGATAGGTAGGTAGGTAGATAGATAGAGATAGGTAGGTAGGTAGATATATAGATACAGATATGTAGGTAGATAGATAGAGATAGGTAGGTAGGTAGATATATAGATACAGATATGTAGGTAGATAGATAGATAGAGATAGGTAGGTAGGTAGATAGATAGATAGAGATAGGTAGGTAGGTAGATAGATAGATACAGATAGGTAGGTAGGTAGATTGATAGATAGAGATAAATAGGTAGGTAGATTGATAGATAGAGATAGGTAGGTAGGTAGGTAGATAGAGATAGGTAGGTAGGTAGATTGATAGATACAGAGAGGTAGGTAGGTAGATTGATAGATAGAGATAGGTAGGTAGGTAGATAGATAGATAGAGATAGGTAGGAAGGTAGATTGATAGATACAGATATGTAGGTAGGTAGATTGATAGATAGAGATAGGTAGGTAGATTGATAGATAGAGATAGGTAGGTAGGTAGGTAGATAGATAGAGATAGGTAGGTAGGTAGATTGATAGATACAGATAGGTAGGTAGGTAGATAGATAGATACAGATAGGTAGGTAGGTAGGTAGATAGATACAGATAGGTAGGTAGATAGATAAATACAGATAGGTGGCTACGTTGATAGATAGATAGAGATAGGTAGGTAGGTAGATAGATAGATAGAGATAGGTAGGTAGGTAGATTGATAGATACAGATAGGTAGGTAGGTAGATTGATAGATAGAGATAGGTAGGTAGGTAGATAGATAGATAGAGATAGGTAGGTAGATTGATAGATAGAGATAGGTAGGTAGGTAGGTAGATAGATAGAGATAGGTAGGTAGGTAGATATATAGATACAGATATGTAGGTAGATAGATAGAGATAGGTAGGTAGGTAGATATATAGATACAGATATGTAGGTAGATATATAGATAGAGATAGGTAGGTAGGTAGATAGATAGATAGAGATAGGTAGGTAGGTAGATTGATAGATACAGATAGGTAGGTAGGTAGATTGATAGATAGAGATAGGTAAGTAGGTAGATTGATAGATAGAGATAGGTAGGTAGGTAGATAGATAGATAGAGATAGGTAGGTAGGTAGATTGATAGATACAGATAGGTAGGTAGGTAGATTGATAGATAGAGATAGGTAGGGAGGTAGATAGATAGATAGAGATATGTAGGTAGGTAGGTAGATAGATAGAGATAGGTAGGTAGGTAGATATATAGATACAGATATGTAGGTAGATAGATAGATAGAGATAGGTAGGTAGGTAGATAGATAGATACAGATAGGTAGGTAGGTAGGTAGATAGATACAGATAGGTAGGTAGATAGATAAATACAGATAGGTGGCTACGTTGATAGATAGATAGAGATAGGTAGGTAGGTAGATTGATAGATAGAGATAGGTAGGTAGGTAGATTGATAGATACAGATAGGTAGGTAGGTAGGTAGATAGATACAGATAGGTAGGGAGATAGATAAATACAGATAGGTGGGTAGGTAGATAGATAGATAGAGATAGGTAGGTAGGTAGATTGATAGATACAGATAGGTAGGTAGGTAGATAGATAGATAGAGATAGGTAGGTAGGTATATTGATAGATAGAGATAGGTAGGTAGGTAGATTGATAGATAGAGATAGGTAGGTAGGTAGATTGATAGATACAGATAGGTAGGTAGGTAGATAGATACAGATAGGTAGGTAGATAGATAAATACAGATAGGTGGCTACGTTGATAGATAGATAGAGATAGGTAGGTAGGTAGATTGATAGATAGAGATAGGTAGGTAGGTAGGTTGATAGATACAGATAGGTAGGTAGGTAGGTAGATAGATACAGATAGGTAGGGAGATAGATAAATACAGATAGGTAGGTAGGTAGATTGATAGATAGAGATAGGTAGGTAGATAGATAGATAGAGATAGGTAGGTAGGTAGATAGATAGATAGAGATAGGTAGGTAAGTAGATTGATAGATAGAGATAGGTAGGTAGGTAGATAGATAGATACAGATAGGTAGGTAGGTAGATTGATAGAGATAGGTAGGTAGGTAGGTAGATAGATAGAGATAGGTAGGTAGGTAGATTGATAGATACAGAGAGGTAGGTAGGTAGATTGATAGATAGAGATAGGTAGGTAGGTAGATAGATAGATAGAGATAGGTAGGTAGGTAGATTCATAGATACAGATAGGTAGGTAGGTAGATTGATAGATAGAGATAGGTAGGTAGGTAGATAGATAGATAGAGATAGGTAGGTAGATTGATAGATAGAGATAGGTAGGTAGGTAGGTAGATAGATAGAGATAGGTAGGTAGGTAGATATATAGATACAGATATGTAGGTAGATAGATAGAGATAGGTAGGTAGGTGGATATATAGATACAGATATGTAGGTAGATAGATAGATAGAGATAGGTAGGTAGGTAGATAGATAGATAGAGATAGGTAGGTAGGTAGATAGATAGATACAGATAGGTAGGTAGGTAGATTGATAGATAGAGATAGGTAGGTAGGTAGATTGATAGATAGAGATAGGTAGGTAGGTAGATAGATAGATAGAGATAGGTAGGTAGGTAGATTGATAGATACAGATAGGTAGGTAGGTAGATTGATAGATAGAGATAGGTAGGTAGGTAGATAGATAGATAGAGATAGGTAGGTAGGTAGATTCATAGATACAGATAGGTAGGTAGGTAGATTGATAGATAGAGATAGGTAGGTAGGTAGATAGATAGATAGAGATAGGTAGGTAGATTGATAGATAGAGATAGGTAGGTAGGTAGGTAGATAGATAGAGATAGGTAGGTAGGTAGATATATAGATACAGATATGTAGGTAGATAGATAGAGATAGGTAGGTAGGTGGATATATAGATACAGATATGTAGGTAGATAGATAGATAGAGATAGGTAGGTAGGTAGATAGATAGATAGAGATAGGTAGGTAGGTAGATAGATAGATACAGATAGGTAGGTAGGTAGATTGATAGATAGAGATAGGTAGGTAGGTAGATTGATAGATAGAGATAGGTAGGTAGGTAGATAGATAGATAGAGATAGGTAGGTAGGTAGATTGATAGATACAGATAGGTAGGTAGGTAGATTGATAGATAGAGATAGGTAGGTAGGTAGATAGATTGATAGAGATAGGTAGGTAGGTAGGTAGATAGATAGAGATAGGTAGGTAGGTAGATATATAGATACAGATATGTAGGTAGATAGATAGAGATAGGTAGGTAGGTAGATATATAGATACAGATATGTAGGTAGATAGATAGATAGAGATAGGTAGGTAGGTAGATAGATAGATAGAGATAGGTAGGTAGGTAGATAGATAGATACAGATAGGTAGGTAGGTAGATTGATAGATAGAGATAAATAGGTAGGTAGATTGATAGATAGAGATAGGTAGGTAGGTAGGTAGATAGATAGAGATAGGTAGGTAGGTAGATTGATAGATACAGATAGGTAGGTATGTAGATTGATAGATAGAGATAGGTAGGTAGGTAGATAGATAGATAGAGATAGGTAGGAAGGTAGATTGATAGATACAGATAGGTAGGTAGGTAGATTGATAGATAGAGATAGGTAGGTAGGTAGATAGATAGATAGAGATAGGTAGGTAGGTAGATTGATAGATAGAGATAGGTAGGTAGGTAGGTAGATAGATAGATAGAGATAGGTAGGTAGGTAGATATATAGATACAGATATGTAGGTAGATAGATAGAGATAGGTAGGTAGGTAGATATATAGATACAGATATGTAGGTAGATAGATAGATAGAGATAGGTAGGTAGGTAGATAGATAGATAGAGATAGGTAGGTAGGTAGATAGATAGATACAGATAGGTAGGTAGGTAGATTGATAGATAGAGATAGGTAGGTAGGTAGATTGATAGATAGAGATAGGTAGGTAGGTAGATAGATAGATAGAGATAGGTAGGTAGGTAGATTGATAGATACAGATAGGTAGGTAGGTAGATTGATAGATAGAGATAGGTAGGTAGGTAGGTAGATAGATAGAGATAGATAGGTAGGTAGGTAGATATATAGATACAGATATGTAGGTAGATAGATAGAGATAGGTAGGTAGGTAGATATATAGATAGAGATATGTAGGTAGATAGATAGATAGAGATAGGTAGGTAGGTAGATAGAGAGATAGAGATAGGTAGGTAGGTAGATAGATAGATACAGATAGGTAGGTAGGTAGATTGATAGATAGAGATAGGTAGGTAGGTAGATTGATAGATAGAGATAGGTAGGTAGGTAGATTGATAGATAGAGATAGGTAGGTAGGTAGATAGATAGATAGAGATAGGTAGGTAGGTAGATTGATAGATACAGATAGGTAGGTAGGTAGATTGATAGATAGAGATAGGTAGGTAGGTAGGTAGATAGATAGAGATAGGTAGGTAGGTAGATTGATAGATACAGAGAGGTAGGTAGGTAGATTGATAGATAGAGATAGGTAGGTAGGTAGATAGATAGATAGAGATAGGTAGGTAGGTAGATTGATAGATACAGATAGGTAGGTAGGTAGATTGATAGATAGAGATAGGTAGGTAGGTAGATAGATAGATAGAGATAGGTAGGTAGGTAGATTGATAGATAGAGATAGGTAGGTAGGTAGGTAGATAGATAGAGATAGGTAGGTAGGTAGATTGAAAGATAGAGATAGGTAGGTAGGTAGATTGATAGATAGAGATAGGTAGGTAGGTAGATAGATAGATAGAGATAGGTAGGTAGGTAGATTGATAGATAGAGATAGGTAGGTAGGTAGATTGATAGATAGAGATAGGTAGGTAGGTAGATAGATAGATACAGATAGGTAGGTAGGTAGATTGATAGATACAGATAGGTAGGTAGGTAGATTGATAGATAGAGATAGGTAGGTAGGTAGGTAGATAGATAGAGATAGATAGGTAGGTAGGTAGATATATAGATACAGATATGTAGGTAGATAGATAGAGATAGGTAGGTAGGTAGATATATAGATACAGATATGTAGGTAGATAGATAGAGATAGGTAGGTAGGTAGATAGAGAGATAGAGATAGGTAGGTAGGTAGATAGATAGATACAGATAGGTAGGTAGGTAGATTGATAGATAGAGATAGGTAGGTAGGTAGATTGATAGATAGAGATAGGTAGGTAGATAGATTGATAGATAGAGATAGGTAGGTAGGTAGATAGATAGATAGAGATAGGTAGGTAGGTAGATTGATAGATACAGATAGGTAGGTAGGTAGATTGATAGATAGAGATAGGTAGGTAGGTAGGTAGATAGATAGAGATAGGTAGGTAGGTAGATTGATAGATACAGAGAGGTAGGTAGGTAGATTGATAGATAGAGATAGGTAGGTAGGTAGATAGATAGATAGAGATAGGTAGGTAGGTAGATTGATAGATACAGATAGGTAGGTAGGTAGATTGATAGATAGAGATAGGTAGGTAGGTAGATAGATAGATAGAGATAGGTAGGTAGGTAGATTGATAGATAGAGATAGGTAGGTAGGTAGGTAGATAGATAGAGATAGGTAGGTAGGTAGATTGATAGATAGAGATAGGTAGGTAGGTAGATTGATAGATAGAGATAGGTAGGTAGGTAGATAGATAGATAGAGATAGGTAGGTAGGTAGGTAGATAGATAGAGATAGATAGGTAGGTAGGTAGATATATAGATACAGATATGTAGGTAGATAGA
The DNA here is from genome assembly GCA_024509115.1 of Crotalus helleri. Classification (NCBI taxonomy): domain Eukaryota; kingdom Metazoa; phylum Chordata; class Lepidosauria; order Squamata; family Viperidae; genus Crotalus; species Crotalus helleri. Next base: position 198,206 of record JAKSXO010000167.1, on the reverse strand, counting down.
TAGAGATAGGTAGGTAGGTAGATATATAGATAGAGATATGTAGGTAGATAGATAGATAGAGATAGGTAGGTAGGTAGATAGAGAGATAGAGATAGGTAGGTAGGTAGATAGATAGATACAGATAGGTAGGTAGGTAGATTGATAGATAGAGATAGGTAGGTAGGTAGATTGATAGATAGAGATAGGTAGGTAGGTAGATTGATAGATAGAGATAGGTAGGTAGGTAGATAGATAGATAGAGATAGGTAGGTAGGTAGATTGATAGATACAGATAGGTAGGTAGGTAGATTGATAGATAGAGATAGGTAGGTAGGTAGGTAGATAGATAGAGATAGGTAGGTAGGTAGATTGATAGATACAGAGAGGTAGGTAGGTAGATTGATAGATAGAGATAGGTAGGTAGGTAGATAGATAGATAGAGATAGGTAGGTAGGTAGATTGATAGATACAGATAGGTAGGTAGGTAGATTGATAGATAGAGATAGGTAGGTAGGTAGATAGATAGATAGAGATAGGTAGGTAGGTAGATTGATAGATAGAGATAGGTAGGTAGGTAGGTAGATAGATAGAGATAGGTAGGTAGGTAGATTGATAGATAGAGATAGGTAGGTAGGTAGATTGATAGATAGAGATAGGTAGGTAGGTAGATAGATAGATAGAGATAGGTAGGTAGGTAGATTGATAGATAGAGATAGGTAGGTAGGTAGATTGATAGATAGAGATAGGTAGGTAGGTAGATAGATAGATACAGATAGGTAGGTAGGTAGATTGATAGATACAGATAGGTAGGTAGGTAGATTGATAGATAGAGATAGGTAGGTAGGTAGGTAGATAGATAGAGATAGATAGGTAGGTAGGTAGATATATAGATACAGATATGTAGGTAGATAGATAGAGATAGGTAGGTAGGTAGATATATAGATACAGATATGTAGGTAGATAGATAGATAGAGATAGGTAGGTAGGTAGATAGAGAGATAGAGATAGGTAGGTAGGTAGATAGATAGATACAGATAGGTAGGTAGGTAGATTGATAGATAGAGATAGGTAGGTAGGTAGATTGATAGATAGAGATAGGTAGGTAGGTAGATAGATAGATAGAGATAGGTAGGTAGGTAGATTGATAGATACAGATAGGTAGGTAGGTAGATTGATAGATAGAGATAGGTAGGTAGGTAGGTAGATAGATAGAGATAGGTAGGTAGGTAGATTGATAGATACAGAGAGGTAGGTAGGTAGATTGATAGATAGAGATAGGTAGGTAGGTAGATAGATAGATAGAGATAGGTAGGTAGGTAGATTGATAGATACAGATAGGTAGGTAGGTAGATTGATAGATAGAGATAGGTAGGTAGGTAGATAGATAGATAGAGATAGGTAGGTAGGTAGATTGATAGATAGAGATAGGTAGGTAGGTAGGTAGATAGATAGAGATAGGTAGGTAGGTAGATTGATAGATAGAGATAGGTAGGTAGGTAGATAGATAGATAGAGATAGGTAGGTAGGTAGATTGATAGATAGAGATAGGTAGGTAGGTAGATTGATAGATAGAGATAGGTAGGTAGGTAGATAGATAGATACAGATAGGTAGGTAGGTAGATTGATAGAGATAGGTAGGTAGGTAGGTAGATAGATAGAGATAGGTAGGTAGGTAGATTGATAGATACAGAGAGGTAGGTAGGTAGATTGATAGATAGAGATAGGTAGGTAGGTAGATAGATAGATAGAGATAGGTAGGTAGGTAGATTGATAGATAGAGATAGGTAGGTAGGTAGATAGATAGATAGATAGAGATAGGTAGGTAGGTAGATTGATAGATAGAGATAGGTAGGTAGGTAGGTAGATAGATAGAGATAGGTAGGTAGGTAGATTGATAGATAGAGATAGGTAGGTAGGTAGATTGATAGATAGAGATAGGTAGGTAGGTAGATAGATAGATAGAGATAGGTAGGAAGGTAGATTGATAGATACAGATAGGTAGGTAGGTAGGTAGATAGATAGAGATAGGTAGGTAGGTAGATTGATAGATAGAGATAGGTAGGTAGGTAGATTGATAGATAGAGATAGGTAGGTAGGTAGATAGATAGATAGAGATAGGTAGGAAGGTAGATTGATAGATACAGATAGGTAGGTAGGTAGATTGATAGATAGAGATAGGTAGGTAGGTAGATAGATAGATAGAGATAGGTAGGTAGGTAGATTGATAGATAGAGATAGGTAGGTAGGTAGGTAGATAGATAGAGATAGTTAGGTAGGTAGATATATAGATACAGATATGTAGGTAGATAGATAGAGATAGGTAGGTAGGTAGATATATAGATACAGATATGTAGGTAGATAGATAGATAGAGATAGGTAGGTAGGTAGATAGATAGATAGAGATAGGTAGGTAGGTAGATTGATAGATACAGATAGGTAGGTAGGTAGATTGATAGATAGAGATAGGTAGGTAGGTAGATTGATAGATAGAGATAGGTAGGTAGGTAGATAGATAGATAGAGATAGGTAGGTAGGTAGATTGATAGATACAGATAGGTGGGTAGGTAGATTGATAGATAGAGATAGGTAGGTAGGTAGGTAGATAGATAGAGATAGGTAGGTAGGTAGATATATAGATACAGATATGTAGGTAGATAGATAGAGATAGGTAGGTAGGTAGATATATAGATACAGATATGTAGGTAGATATATAGATAGAGATAGGTAGGTAGGTAGATAGATAGATAGAGATAGGTAGGTAGGTAGATTGATAGATACAGATAGGTAGGTAGGTAGATTGATAGATAGAGATAGGTAAGTAGGTAGATTGATAGATAGAGATAGGTAGGTAGGTAGATAGATAGATAGAGATAGGTAGGTAGGTAGATTGATAGATACAGATAGGTAGGTAGGTAGATTGATAGATAGAGATAGGTAGGGAGGTAGATAGATAGATAGAGATATGTAGGTAGGTAGGTAGATAGATAGAGATAGGTAGGTAGGTAGATATATAGATACAGATATGTAGGTAGATAGATAGATAGAGATAGGTAGGTAGGTAGATAGATAGATACAGATAGGTAGGTAGGTAGGTAGATAGATACAGATAGGTAGGTAGATAGATAAATACAGATAGGTGGCTACGTTGATAGATAGATAGAGATAGGTAGGTAGGTAGATTGATAGATAGAGATAGGTAGGTAGGTAGATTGATAGATACAGATAGGTAGGTAGGTAGGTAGATAGATACAGATAGGTAGGGAGATAGATAAATACAGATAGGTGGGTAGGTAGATAGATAGATAGAGATAGGTAGGTAGGTAGATTGATAGATACAGATAGGTAGGTAGGTAGATAGATAGATAGAGATAGGTAGGTAGGTATATTGATAGATAGAGATAGGTAGGTAGGTAGATTGATAGATAGAGATAGGTAGGTAGGTAGATTGATAGATACAGATAGGTAGGTAGGTAGGTAGATAGATACAGATAGGTAGGTAGATAGATAAATACAGATAGGTGGCTACGTTGATAGATAGATAGAGATAGGTAGGTAGGTAGATTGATAGATAGAGATAGGTAGGTAGGTAGGTTGATAGATACAGATAGGTAGGTAGGTAGGTAGATAGATACAGATAGGTAGGGAGATAGATAAATACAGATAGGTAGGTAGGTAGATTGATAGATAGAGATAGGTAGGTAGATAGATAGATAGAGATAGGTAGGTAGGTAGATAGATAGATAGAGATAGGTAGGTAAGTAGATTGATAGATAGAGATAGGTAGGTAGGTAGATAGATAGATACAGATAGGTAGGTAGGTAGATTGATAGAGATAGGTAGGTAGGTAGGTAGATAGATAGAGATAGGTAGGTAGGTAGATTGATAGATACAGAGAGGTAGGTAGGTAGATTGATAGATAGAGATAGGTAGGTAGGTAGATAGATAGATAGAGATAGGTAGGTAGGTAGATTCATAGATACAGATAGGTAGGTAGGTAGATTGATAGATAGAGATAGGTAGGTAGGTAGATAGATAGATAGAGATAGGTAGGTAGATTGATAGATAGAGATAGGTAGGTAGGTAGGTAGATAGATAGAGATAGGTAGGTAGGTAGATATATAGATACAGATATGTAGGTAGATAGATAGAGATAGGTAGGTAGGTGGATATATAGATACAGATATGTAGGTAGATAGATAGATAGAGATAGGTAGGTAGGTAGATAGATAGATAGAGATAGGTAGGTAGGTAGATAGATAGATACAGATAGGTAGGTAGGTAGATTGATAGATAGAGATAGGTAGGTAGGTAGATTGATAGATAGAGATAGGTAGGTAGGTAGATAGATAGATAGAGATAGGTAGGTAGGTAGATTGATAGATACAGATAGGTAGGTAGGTAGATTGATAGATAGAGATAGGTAGGTAGGTAGATAGATAGATAGAGATAGGTAGGTAGGTAGATTCATAGATACAGATAGGTAGGTAGGTAGATTGATAGATAGAGATAGGTAGGTAGGTAGATAGATAGATAGAGATAGGTAGGTAGATTGATAGATAGAGATAGGTAGGTAGGTAGGTAGATAGATAGAGATAGGTAGGTAGGTAGATATATAGATACAGATATGTAGGTAGATAGATAGAGATAGGTAGGTAGGTGGATATATAGATACAGATATGTAGGTAGATAGATAGATAGAGATAGGTAGGTAGGTAGATAGATAGATAGAGATAGGTAGGTAGGTAGATAGATAGATACAGATAGGTAGGTAGGTAGATTGATAGATAGAGATAGGTAGGTAGGTAGATTGATAGATAGAGATAGGTAGGTAGGTAGATAGATAGATAGAGATAGGTAGGTAGGTAGATTGATAGATACAGATAGGTAGGTAGGTAGATTGATAGATAGAGATAGGTAGGTAGGTAGATAGATTGATAGAGATAGGTAGGTAGGTAGGTAGATAGATAGAGATAGGTAGGTAGGTAGATATATAGATACAGATATGTAGGTAGATAGATAGAGATAGGTAGGTAGGTAGATATATAGATACAGATATGTAGGTAGATAGATAGATAGAGATAGGTAGGTAGGTAGATAGATAGATAGAGATAGGTAGGTAGGTAGATAGATAGATACAGATAGGTAGGTAGGTAGATTGATAGATAGAGATAAATAGGTAGGTAGATTGATAGATAGAGATAGGTAGGTAGGTAGGTAGATAGATAGAGATAGGTAGGTAGGTAGATTGATAGATACAGATAGGTAGGTATGTAGATTGATAGATAGAGATAGGTAGGTAGGTAGATAGATAGATAGAGATAGGTAGGAAGGTAGATTGATAGATACAGATAGGTAGGTAGGTAGATTGATAGATAGAGATAGGTAGGTAGGTAGATAGATAGATAGAGATAGGTAGGTAGGTAGATTGATAGATAGAGATAGGTAGGTAGGTAGGTAGATAGATAGAGATAGGTAGGTAGGTAGATATATAGATACAGATATGTAGGTAGATAGATAGAGATAGGTAGGTAGGTAGATATATAGATACAGATATGTAGGTAGATAGATAGATAGAGATAGGTAGGTAGGTAGATAGATAGATAGAGATAGGTAGGTAGGTAGATAGATAGATACAGATAGGTAGGTAGGTAGATTGATAGATAGAGATAGGTAGGTAGGTAGATTGATAGATAGAGATAGGTAGGTAGGTAGATAGATAGATAGAGATAGGTAGGTAGGTAGATTGATAGATACAGATAGGTAGGTAGGTAGATTGATAGATAGAGATAGGTAGGTAGGTAGGTAGATAGATAGAGATAGATAGGTAGGTAGGTAGATATATAGATACAGATATGTAGGTAGATAGATAGAGATAGGTAGGTAGGTAGATATATAGATAGAGATATGTAGGTAGATAGATAGATAGAGATAGGTAGGTAGGTAGATAGAGAGATAGAGATAGGTAGGTAGGTAGATAGATAGATACAGATAGGTAGGTAGGTAGATTGATAGATAGAGATAGGTAGGTAGGTAGATTGATAGATAGAGATAGGTAGGTAGGTAGATTGATAGATAGAGATAGGTAGGTAGGTAGATAGATAGATAGAGATAGGTAGGTAGGTAGATTGATAGATACAGATAGGTAGGTAGGTAGATTGATAGATAGAGATAGGTAGGTAGGTAGGTAGATAGATAGAGATAGGTAGGTAGGTAGATTGATAGATACAGAGAGGTAGGTAGGTAGATTGATAGATAGAGATAGGTAGGTAGGTAGATAGATAGATAGAGATAGGTAGGTAGGTAGATTGATAGATACAGATAGGTAGGTAGGTAGATTGATAGATAGAGATAGGTAGGTAGGTAGATAGATAGATAGAGATAGGTAGGTAGGTAGATTGATAGATAGAGATAGGTAGGTAGGTAGGTAGATAGATAGAGATAGGTAGGTAGGTAGATTGAAAGATAGAGATAGGTAGGTAGGTAGATTGATAGATAGAGATAGGTAGGTAGGTAGATAGATAGATAGAGATAGGTAGGTAGGTAGATTGATAGATAGAGATAGGTAGGTAGGTAGATTGATAGATAGAGATAGGTAGGTAGGTAGATAGATAGATACAGATAGGTAGGTAGGTAGATTGATAGATACAGATAGGTAGGTAGGTAGATTGATAGATAGAGATAGGTAGGTAGGTAGGTAGATAGATAGAGATAGATAGGTAGGTAGGTAGATATATAGATACAGATATGTAGGTAGATAGATAGATAGAGATAGGTAGGTAGGTAGATAGAGAGATAGAGATAGGTAGGTAGGTAGATAGATAGATACAGATAGGTAGGTAGGTAGATTGATAGATAGAGATAGGTAGGTAGGTAGATTGATAGATAGAGATAGGTAGGTAGGTAGATAGATAGATAGAGATAGGTAGGTAGGTAGATTGATAGATACAGATAGGTAGGTAGGTAGATTGATAGATAGAGATAGGTAGGTAGGTAGGTAGATAGATAGAGATAGGTAGGTAGGTAGATTGATAGATACAGAGAGGTAGGTAGGTAGATTGATAGATAGAGATAGGTAGGTAGGTAGATAGATAGATAGAGATAGGTAGGTAGGTAGATTGATAGATACAGATAGGTAGGTAGGTAGATTGATAGATAGAGATAGGTAGGTAGGTAGATAGATAGATAGAGATAGGTAGGTAGGTAGATTGATAGATAGAGATAGGTAGGTAGGTAGGTAGATAGATAGAGATAGGTAGGTAGGTAGATTGATAGATAGAGATAGGTAGGTAGGTAGATAGATAGATAGAGATAGGTAGGTAGGTAGATTGATAGATAGAGATAGGTAGGTAGGTAGATTGATAGATAGAGATAGGTAGGTAGGTAGATAGATAGATACAGATAGGTAGGTAGGTAGATTGATAGAGATAGGTAGGTAGGTAGGTAGATAGATAGAGATAGGTAGGTAGGTAGATTGATAGATACAGAGAGGTAGGTAGGTAGATTGATAGATAGAGATAGGTAGGTAGGTAGATAGATAGATAGAGATAGGTAGGTAGGTAGATTGATAGATAGAGATAGGTAGGTAGGTAGATAGATAGATAGATAGAGATAGGTAGGTAGGTAGATTGATAGATAGAGATAGGTAGGTAGGTAGGTAGATAGATAGAGATAGGTAGGTAGGTAGATTGATAGATAGAGATAGGTAGGTAGGTAGATTGATAGATAGAGATAGGTAGGTAGGTAGATAGATAGATAGAGATAGGTAGGAAGGTAGATTGATAGATACAGATAGGTAGGTAGGTAGGTAGATAGATAGAGATAGGTAGGTAGGTAGATTGATAGATAGAGATAGGTAGGTAGGTAGATTGATAGATAGAGATAGGTAGGTAGGTAGATAGATAGATAGAGATAGGTAGGAAGGTAGATTGATAGATACAGATAGGTAGGTAGGTAGATTGATAGATAGAGATAGGTAGGTAGGTAGATAGATAGATAGAGATAGGTAGGTAGGTAGATTGATAGATAGAGATAGGTAGGTAGGTAGGTAGATAGATAGAGATAGTTAGGTAGGTAGATATATAGATACAGATATGTAGGTAGATAGATAGAGATAGGTAGGTAGGTAGATATATAGATACAGATATGTAGGTAGATAGATAGATAGAGATAGGTAGGTAGGTAGATAGATAGATAGAGATAGGTAGGTAGGTAGATTGATAGATACAGATAGGTAGGTAGGTAGATTGATAGATAGAGATAGGTAGGTAGGTAGATTGATAGATAGAGATAGGTAGGTAGGTAGATAGATAGATAGAGATAGGTAGGTAGGTAGATTGATAGATACAGATAGGTGGGTAGGTAGATTGATAGATAGAGATAGGTAGGTAGGTAGGTAGATAGATAGAGATAGGTAGGTAGGTAGATATATAGATACAGATATGTAGGTAGATAGATAGAGATAGGTAGGTAGGTAGATATATAGATACAGATATGTAGGTAGATATATAGATAGAGATAGGTAGGTAGGTAGATAGATAGATAGAGATAGGTAGGTAGGTAGATTGATAGATACAGATAGGTAGGTAGGTAGATTGATAGATAGAGATAGGTAAGTAGGTAGATTGATAGATAGAGATAGGTAGGTAGGTAGATAGATAGATAGAGATAGGTAGGTAGGTAGATTGATAGATACAGATAGGTAGGTAGGTAGATTGATAGATAGAGATAGGTAGGGAGGTAGATAGATAGATAGAGATATGTAGGTAGGTAGGTAGATAGATAGAGATAGGTAGGTAGGTAGATATATAGATACAGATATGTAGGTAGATAGATAGATAGAGATAGGTAGGTAGGTAGATAGATAGATACAGATAGGTAGGTAGGTAGGTAGATAGATACAGATAGGTAGGTAGATAGATAAATACAGATAGGTGGCTACGTTGATAGATAGATAGAGATAGGTAGGTAGGTAGATTGATAGATAGAGATAGGTAGGTAGGTAGATTGATAGATACAGATAGGTAGGTAGGTAGGTAGATAGATACAGATAGGTAGGGAGATAGATAAATACAGATAGGTGGGTAGGTAGATAGATAGATAGAGATAGGTAGGTAGGTAGATTGATAGATACAGATAGGTAGGTAGGTAGATAGATAGATAGAGATAGGTAGGTAGGTATATTGATAGATAGAGATAGGTAGGTAGGTAGATTGATAGATAGAGATAGGTAGGTAGGTAGATTGATAGATACAGATAGGTAGGTAGGTAGATATATAGATAGAGATATGTAGGTAGATAGATAGATAGAGATAGGTAGGTAGGTAGATAGAGAGATAGAGATAGGTAGGTAGGTAGATAGATAGATAGAGATAGGTAGGTAGGTAGATTGATAGATAGAGATAGGTAGGTAGGTAGATTGATAGATAGAGATAGGTAGGTAGGTAGATAGATAGATACAGATAGGTAGGTAGGTAGATTGATAGATACAGATAGGTAGGTAGGTAGATTGATAGATAGAGATAGGTAGGTAGGTAGATTGATAGATAGAGATAGGTAGGTAGGTAGGTAGATAGATAGAGATAGGTAGGTAGGTAGATATATAGATACAGATATGTAGGTAGATAGATAGAGATAGGTAGGTAGGTAGATATATAGATACAGATATGTAGGTAGATAGATAGATAGAGATAGGTAGGTAGGTAGATAGATAGATAGAGATAGGTAGGTAGGTAGATAGATAGATACAGATAGGTAGGTAGGTAGATTGATAGATAGAGATAGGTAGGTAGGTAGATTGATAGATAGAGATAGGTAGGTAGGTAGATAGATAGATAGAGATAGGTAGGTAGGTAGATTGATAGATACAGATAGGTAGGTAGGTAGATTGATAGATAGAGATAGGTAGGTAGGTAGGTAGATAGATAGAGATAGATAGGTAGGTAGGTAGATATATAGATACAGATATGTAGGTAGATAGATAGAGATAGGTAGGTAGGTAGATATATAGATAGAGATATGTAGGTAGATAGATAGATAGAGATAGGTAGGTAGGTAGATAGAGAGATAGAGATAGGTAGGTAGGTAGATAGATAGATACAGATAGGTAGGTAGGTAGATTGATAGATAGAGATAGGTAGGTAGGTAGATTGATAGATAGAGATAGGTAGGTAGGTAGATTGATAGATAGAGATAGGTAGGTAGGTAGATAGATAGATAGAGATAGGTAGGTAGGTAGATTGATAGATACAGATAGGTAGGTAGGTAGATTGATAGATAGAGATAGGTAGGTAGGTAGGTAGATAGATAGAGATAGGTAGGTAGGTAGATTGATAGATACAGAGAGGTAGGTAGGTAGATTGATAGATAGAGATAGGTAGGTAGGTAGATAGATAGATAGAGATAGGTAGGTAGGTAGATTGATAGATACAGATAGGTAGGTAGGTAGATTGATAGATAGAGATAGGTAGGTAGGTAGATAGATAGATAGAGATAGGTAGGTAGGTAGATTGATAGATAGAGATAGGTAGGTAGGTAGGTAGATAGATAGAGATAGGTAGGTAGGTAGATTGAAAGATAGAGATAGGTAGGTAGGTAGATTGATAGATAGAGATAGGTAGGTAGGTAGATAGATAGATAGAGATAGGTAGGTAGGTAGATTGATAGATAGAGATAGGTAGGTAGGTAGATTGATAGATAGAGATAGGTAGGTAGGTAGATAGATAGATACAGATAGGTAGGTAGGTAGATTGATAGATACAGATAGGTAGGTAGGTAGATTGATAGATAGAGATAGGTAGGTAGGTAGGTAGATAGATAGAGATAGATAGGTAGGTAGGTAGATATATAGATACAGATATGTAGGTAGATAGATAGAGATAGGTAGGTAGGTAGATATATAGATACAGATATGTAGGTAGATAGATAGAGATAGGTAGGTAGGTAGATAGAGAGATAGAGATAGGTAGGTAGGTAGATAGATAGATACAGATAGGTAGGTAGGTAGATTGATAGATAGAGATAGGTAGGTAGGTAGATTGATAGATAGAGATAGGTAGGTAGATAGATTGATAGATAGAGATAGGTAGGTAGGTAGATAGATAGATAGAGATAGGTAGGTAGGTAGATTGATAGATACAGATAGGTAGGTAGGTAGATTGATAGATACAGATAGGTAGGTAGGTAGGTAGATAGATAGAGATAGGTAGGTAGGTAGATTGATAGATACAGAGAGGTAGGTAGGTAGATTGATAGATAGAGATAGGTAGGTAGGTAGATAGATAGATAGAGATAGGTAGGTAGGTAGATTGATAGATACAGATAGGTAGGTAGGTAGATTGATAGATAGAGATAGGTAGGTAGGTAGATAGATAGATAGAGATAGGTAGGTAGGTAGATTGATAGATAGAGATAGGTAGGTAGGTAGGTAGATAGATAGAGATAGGTAGGTAGGTAGATTGATAGATAGAGATAGGTAGGTAGGTAGATTGATAGATAGAGATAGGTAGGTAGGTAGATAGATAGATAGAGATAGGTAGGTAGGTAGGTAGATAGATAGAGATAGATAGGTAGGTAGGTAGATATATAGATACAGATATGTAGGTAGATAGATAGAGATAGGTAGGTAGGTAGATATATAGATAGAGATATGTAGGTAGATAGATAGATAGAGATAGGTAGGTAGGTAGATAGAGAGATAGAGATAGGTAGGTAGGTAGATAGATAGATACAGATAGGTAGGTAGGTAGATTGATAGATAGAGATAGGTAGGTAGGTAGATTGATAGATAGAGATAGGTAGGTAGGTAGATTGATAGATAGAGATAGGTAGGTAGGTAGATAGATAGATAGAGATAGGTAGGTAGGTAGATTGATAGATACAGATAGGTAGGTAGGTAGATTGATAGATAGAGATAGGTAGGTAGGTAGGTAGATAGATAGAGATAGGTAGGTAGGTAGATTGATAGATACAGAGAGGTAGGTAGGTAGATTGATAGATAGAGATAGGTAGGTAGGTAGATAGATAGATAGAGATAGGTAGGTAGGTAGATTGATAGATACAGATAGGTAGGTAGGTAGATTGATAGATAGAGATAGGTAGGTAGGTAGATAGATAGATAGAGATAGGTAGGTAGGTAGATTGATAGATAGAGATAGGTAGGTAGGTAGGTAGATAGATAGAGATAGGTAGGTAGGTAGATTGATAGATAGAGATAGGTAGGTAGGTAGATTGATAGATAGAGATAGGTAGGTAGGTAGATAGATAGATAGAGATAGGTAGGTAGGTAGATTGATAGATAGAGATAGGTAGGTAGGTAGATTGATAGATAGAGATAGGTAGGTAGGTAGATAGATAGATACAGATAGGTAGGTAGGTAGATTGATAGATACAGATAGGTAGGTAGGTAGATTGATAGATAGAGATAGGTAGGTAGGTAGGTAGATAGATAGAGATAGATAGGTAGGTAGGTAGATATATAGATACAGATATGTAGGTAGATAGATAGAGATAGGTAGGTAGGTAGATATATAGATACAGATATGTAGGTAGATAGATAGATAGAGATAGGTAGGTAGGTAGATAGAGAGATAGAGATAGGTAGGTAGGTAGATAGATAGATACAGATAGGTAGGTAGGTAGATTGATAGATAGAGATAGGTAGGTAGGTAGATTGATAGATAGAGATAGGTAGGTAGGTAGATAGATAGATAGAGATAGGTAGGTAGGTAGATTGATAGATACAGATAGGTAGGTAGGTAGATTGATAGATAGAGATAGGTAGGTAGGTAGGTAGATAGATAGAGATAGGTAGGTAGGTAGATTGATAGATACAGAGAGGTAGGTAGGTAGATTGATAGATAGAGATAGGTAGGTAGGTAGATAGATAGATAGAGATAGGTAGGTAGGTAGATTGATAGATACAGATAGGTAGGTAGGTAGATTGATAGATAGAGATAGGTAGGTAGGTAGATAGATAGATAGAGATAGGTAGGTAGGTAGATTGATAGATAGAGATAGGTAGGTAGGTAGGTAGATAGATAGAGATAGGTAGGTAGGTAGATTGATAGATAGAGATAGGTAGGTAGGTAGATAGATAGATAGAGATAGGTAGGTAGGTAGATTGATAGATAGAGATAGGTAGGTAGGTAGATTGATAGATAGAGATAGGTAGGTAGGTAGATAGATAGATACAGATAGGTAGGTAGGTAGATTGATAGAGATAGGTAGGTAGGTAGGTAGATAGATAGAGATAGGTAGGTAGGTAGATTGATAGATACAGAGAGGTAGGTAGGTAGATTGATAGATAGAGATAGGTAGGTAGGTAGATAGATAGATAGAGATAGGTAGGTAGGTAGATTGATAGATAGAGATAGGTAGGTAGGTAGATAGATAGATAGATAGAGATAGGTAGGTAGGTAGATTGATAGATAGAGATAGGTAGGTAGGTAGGTAGATAGATAGAGATAGGTAGGTAGGTAGATTGATAGATAGAGATAGGTAGGTAGGTAGATTGATAGATAGAGATAGGTAGGTAGGTAGATAGATAGATAGAGATAGGTAGGAAGGTAGATTGATAGATACAGATAGGTAGGTAGGTAGGTAGATAGATAGAGATAGGTAGGTAGGTAGATTGATAGATAGAGATAGGTAGGTAGGTAGATTGATAGATAGAGATAGGTAGGTAGGTAGATAGATAGATAGAGATAGGTAGGAAGGTAGATTGATAGATACAGATAGGTAGGTAGGTAGATTGATAGATAGAGATAGGTAGGTAGGTAGATAGATAGATAGAGATAGGTAGGTAGGTAGATTGATAGATAGAGATAGGTAGGTAGGTAGGTAGATAGATAGAGATAGTTAGGTAGGTAGATATATAGATACAGATATGTAGGTAGATAGATAGAGATAGGTAGGTAGGTAGATATATAGATACAGATATGTAGGTAGATAGATAGATAGAGATAGGTAGGTAGGTAGATAGATAGATAGAGATAGGTAGGTAGGTAGATTGATAGATACAGATAGGTAGGTAGGTAGATTGATAGATAGAGATAGGTAGGTAGGTAGATTGATAGATAGAGATAGGTAGGTAGGTAGATAGATAGATAGAGATAGGTAGGTAGGTAGATTGATAGATACAGATAGGTGGGTAGGTAGATTGATAGATAGAGATAGGTAGGTAGGTAGGTAGATAGATAGAGATAGGTAGGTAGGTAGATATATAGATACAGATATGTAGGTAGATAGATAGAGATAGGTAGGTAGGTAGATATATAGATACAGATATGTAGGTAGATAGATAGATAGAGATAGGTAGGTAGGTAGATAGAGAGATAGAGATAGGTAGGTAGGTAGATAGATAGATACAGATAGGTAGGTAGGTAGATTGATAGATAGAGATAGGTAGGTAGGTAGATTGATAGATAGAGATAGGTAGGTAGGTAGATTGATAGATAGAGATAGGTAGGTAGGTAGATAGATAGATAGAGATAGGTAGGTAGGTAGATTGATAGATACAGATAGGTAGGTAGGTAGATTGATAGATAGAGATAGGTAGGTAGGTAGGTAGGTAGATAGATAGAGATAGGTAGGTAGGTAGATTGATAGATACAGAGAGGTAGGTAGGTAGATTGATAGATAGAGATAGGTAGGTAGGTAGATTGATAGATAGAGATAGGTAGGTAGGTAGATAGATAGATAGAGATAGGTAGGAAGGTAGATTGATAGATACAGATAGGTAGGTAGGTAGGTAGATAGATAGAGATAGGTAGGTAGGTAGATTGATAGATAGAGATAGGTAGGTAGGTAGATTGATAGATAGAGATAGGTAGGTAGGTAGATAGATAGATAGAGATAGGTAGGAAGGTAGATTGATAGATACAGATAGGTAGGTAGGTAGATTGATAGATAGAGATAGGTAGGTAGGTAGATAGATAGATAGAGATAGGTAGGTAGGTAGATTGATAGATAGAGATAGGTAGGTAGGTAGGTAGATAGAGATAGGTAGGTAGGTAGATATATAGATACAGATATGTAGGTAGATAGATAGAGATAGGTAGGTAGGTAGATATATAGATACAGATATGTAGGTAGATAGATAGATAGAGATAGGTAGGTAGGTAGATAGATAGATAGAGATAGGTAGGTAGGTAGATTGATAGATACAGATAGGTAGGTAGGTAGATTGATAGATAGAGATAGGTAGGTAGGTAGATTGATAGATAGAGATAGGTAGGTAGGTAGATAGATAGATAGAGATAGGTAGGTAGGTAGATTGATAGATACAGATAGGTGGGTAGGTAGATTGATAGATAGAGATAGGTAGGTAGGTAGGTAGATAGATAGAGATAGGTAGGTAGGTAGATATATAGATACAGATATGTAGATAGATAGATAGAGATAGGTAGGTAGGTAGATATATAGATACAGATATGTAGGTAGATAGATAGATAGAGATAGGTAGGTAGGTAGATAGAGAGATAGAGATAGGTAGGTAGGTAGATAGATAGATACAGATAGGTAGGTAGGTAGATTGATAGATAGAGATAGGTAGGTAGGTAGATTGATAGATAGAGATAGGTAGGTAGGTAGATTGATAGATAGAGATAGGTAGGTAGGTAGATAGATAGATAGAGATAGGTAGGTAGGTAGATTGATAGATACAGATAGGTAGGTAGGTAGATTGATAGATAGAGATAGGTAGGTAGGTAGGTAGGTAGATAGATAGAGATAGGTAGGTAGGTAGATTGATAGATACAGAGAGGTAGGTAGGTAGATTGATAGATAGAGATAGGTAGGTAGGTAGATAGATAGATAGAGATAGGTAGGTAGGTAGATTGATAGATACAGATAGGTAGGTAGGTAGATTGATAGATAGAGATAGGTAGGTAGGTAGATAGATAGATAGAGATAGGTAGGTAGGTAGATTGATAGATAGAGATAGGTAGGTAGGTAGGTAGATAGATAGAGATAGGTAGGTAGGTAGATTGATAGATAGAGATAGGTAGGTAGGTAGATTGATAGATAGAGATAGGTAGGTAGGTAGATAGATAGATAAAGATAGGTAGGTAGGTAGATTGATAGATAGAGATAGGTAGGTAGGTAGATAGATAGATACAGATAGGTAGGTAGGTAGATTGATAGAGATAGGTAGGTAGGTAGGTAGGTAGATAGATAGAGATAGGTAGGTAGGTAGATTGATAGATACAGAGAGGTAGGTAGGTAGATTGATAGATAGAGATAGGTAGGTAGGTAGATAGATAGATAGAGATAGGTAGGTAGGTAGATTGATAGATACAGATAGGTAGGTAGGTAGATTGATAGATAGAGATAGGTAGGTAGGTAGGTAGGTAGATAGCTAGAGATAGGTAGGTAGGTAGGTAGGTAGGTAGATAGATAGAGATAGGTAGGTAGGTAGATTGATAGATACAGAGAGGTAGGTAGGTAGATTGATAGATAGAGATAGGTAGGTAGGTAGATAGATAGATAGAGATAGGTAGGTAGGTAGATTGATAGATACAGATAGGTAGGTAGGTAGATTGATAGATAGAGATAGGTAGGTAGGTAGATAGATAGATAGAGATAGGTAGGTAGGTAGATTGATAGATAGAGATAGGTAGGTAGGTAGGTAGATAGATAGAGATAGGTAGGTAGGTAGATTGATAGATAGAGATAGGTAGGTAGGTAGATTGATAGATAGAGATAGGTAGGTAGGTACATAGATAGATAGAGATAGGTAGGTAGGTAGATTGATAGATAGAGATAGGTAGGTAGGTAGATAGATAGATACAGATAGGTAGGTAGGTAGATTGATAGAGATAGGTAGGTAGGTAGGTAGGTAGATAGATAGAGATAGGTAGGTAGGTAGATTGATAGATACAGAGAGGTAGGTAGGTAGATTGATAGATAGAGATAGGTAGGTAGGTAGATAGATAGATAGAGATAGGTAGGTAGGTAGATTGATAGATACAGATAGGTAGGTAGGTAGATTGATAGATAGAGATAGGTAGGTAGGTAGATAGATAGATAGATAGATAGAGATAGGTAGGTAGGTAGATTGATAGATAGAGATAGGTAGGTAGGTAGGTAGATAGATAGAGATAGGTAGGTAAGTAGATTGATAGATAGAGATAGGTAGGTAGGTAGATTGATAGATAGAGATAGGTAGGTAGGTAGATAGATAGATAGAGATAGGTAGGTAGGTAGATTGATAGATACAGATAGGTAGGTAGGTAGATTGATAGATAGAGATAGGTAGGTAGGTAGGTAGATAGATAGAGATAGGTAGGTAGGTAGGTAGATAGATAGAGATAGGTAGGTAGGTAGATATATAGATACAGATATGTAGGTAGATAGATAGAGATAGGTAGGTAGGTAGATATATAGATACAGATATGTAGGTAGATAGATAGATAGAGATAGGTAGGTAGGTAGATAGATAGATAGAGATAGGTAGGTAGGTAGATAGATAGATACAGATACGTAGGTAGGTAGATTGATAGATAGAGATAGGTAGGTAGGTAGATTGATAGATAGAGATAGGTAGGTAGGTAGGTAGGTAGATAGATAGAGATAGGTAGGTAGGTAGATTGATAGATACAGAGAGGTAGGTAGATAGATTGATAGATAGAGATAGGTAGGTAGGTAGATAGATAGATAGATAGATAGAGATAGGTAGGTAGGTAGATTGATAGATACAGATAGGTAGGTAGGTAGGTAGGTAGATAGAGATAGGTAGGTAGGTAGATTGATAGATAGAGATAGGTAGGTAGGTAGATTGATAGATAGAGATAGGTAGGTAGGTAGATAGATAGATAGAGATAGGTAGGTAGGTAGATTGATAGATACAGATAGGTAGGTAGGTAGATTGATAGATAGAGATAGGTAGGTAGGTAGGTAGATAGATAGAGATAGGTAGGTAGGTAGATATATAGATACAGATATGTAGGTAGATAGATAGAGATAGGTAGGTAGGTAGATATATAGATACAGATATGTAGGTAGATAGATAGATAGAGATAGGTAGGTAGGTAGATAGATAGATAGAGATAGGTAGGTAGGTAGATAGATAGATACAGATAGGTAGGTAGGTAGATTGATAGATAGAGATAGGTAGGTAGGTAGATTGATAGATAGAGATAGGTAGGTAGGTAGATTGATAGACAGAGATAGGTAGGTAGGTAGGTAGATAGATAGAGATAGGTAGGTAGGTATATTGATAGATAGAGATAGGTAGGTAGGTAGATTGATAGATAGAGATAGGTAGGTAGGTAGATTGATAGATACAGATAGGTAGGTAGGTAGGTAGATAGATACAGATAGGTAGGTAGATAGATAAATACAGATAGGTGGCTACGTTGATAGATAGATACAGATAGGTAGGTAGGTAGATTGATAGATAGAGATAGGTAGGTAGGTAGATTGATAGATAGAGATAGGTAGGTAGGTAGATAGATAGATAGAGATAGGTAGGTAGGTAGATTGATAGATACAGATAGGTAGGTAGGTAGATTGATAGATAGAGATAGGTAGGTAGGTAGGTAGATAGATAGAGATAGGTAGGTAGGTAGATATATAGATACAGATATGTAGGTAGATAGATAGAGATAGGTAGGTAGGTAGATATATAGATACAGATATGTAGGTAGATAGAGAGATAGAGATAGGTAGGTAGGTAGATAGAGAGATAGAGATAGGTAGGTAGGTAGATAGATAGATACAGATAGGTAGGTAGGTAGATTGATAGATAGAGATAGGTAGGTAGGTAGATTGATAGATAGAGATAGGTAGGTAGGTAGATTGATAGATAGAGATAGGTAGGTAGGTAGATAGACAGATAGAGATAGGTAGGTAGGTAGATTGATAGATACAGATAGGTAGGTAGGTAGATTGATAGATAGAGATAGGTAGGTAGGTAGGTAGGTAAATAGATAGAGATAGGTAGGTAGGTAGATTGATAGATACAGAGAGGTAGGTAGGTAGATTGATAGATAGAGATAGGTAGGTAGGTAGATAGATAGATAGAGATAGGTAGGTAGGTAGATTGATAGATACAGATAGGTAGGTAGGTAGATTGATAGATAGAGATAGGTAGGTAGGTAGATAGATAGATAGAGATAGGTAGGTAGGTAGATTGATAGATAGAGATAGGTAGGTAGGTAGGTAGATAGATAGAGATAGGTAGGTAGGTAGATTGATAGATAGAGATAGGTAGGTAGGTAGATTGATAGATAGAGATAGGTAGGTAGGTAGATAGATAGATAGAGATAGGTAGGTAGGTAGATTGATAGATAGAGATAGGTAGGTAGGTAGATTGATAGATAGAGATAGGTAGGTAGGTAGATAGATAGATACAGATAGGTAGGTAGGTAGATTGATAGAGATAGGTAGGTAGGTAGGTAGGTAGGTAGATAGATAGAGATAGGTAGGTAGGTAGATTGATAGATACAGAGAGGTAGGTAGGTAGATTGATAGATAGAGATAGGTAGGTAGGTAGATAGATGGAGATAGGTAGGTAGGTAGATTGATAGATACAGATAGGTAGGTAGGTAGGTAGGTAGATAGAGATAGGTAGGTAGGTAGATTGATAGATAGAGATAGGTAGGTAGGTAGATTGATAGATAGAGATAGGTAGGTAGGTAGATAGATAGATAGAGATAGGTAGGTAGGTAGATTGATAGATACAGATAGGTAGGTAGGTAGATTGATAGATAGAGATAGGTAGGTAGGTAGATAGATAGATAGAGATAGGTAGGTAGGTAGGTAGATAGATAGAGATAGGTAGGTAGGTAGATATATAGATACAGATATGTAGGTAGATAGATAGAGATAGGTAGGTAGGTAGATATATAGATACAGATATGTAGGTAGATAGATAGATAGAGATAGGTAGGTAGGTAGATAGATAGATAGAGATAGGTAGGTAGGTAGATAGATAGATACAGATAGGTAGGTAGGTAGATTGATAGATAGAGATAGGTAGGTAGGTAGATTGATAGATAGAGATAGGTAGGTAGGTAGGTAGATAGATAGAGATAGGTAGGTAGGTAGATTGATAGATACAGAGAGGTAGGTAGGTAGATTGATAGATAGAGATAGGTACGTAGGTAGATAGATAGATAGAGATAGGTAGGTAGGTAGATTGATAGATAGAGATAGGTAGGTAGGTAGGTAGATAGATAAAGATAGGTAGGTAGGTAGATATATAGATACAGATATGTAGGTAGATAGATAGATAGAGATAGGTAGGTAGGTAGATATATAGATACAGATATGTAGGTAGATAGATAGAGAGAGATAGGTAGGTAGGTAGATAGATAGATAGAGATAGGTAGGTAGGTAGATAGATAGATACAGATAGGTAGGTAGGTAGATTGATAGATAGAGATAGGTAGGTAGGTAGATTGATAGATAGAGATAGGTAGGTAGGTAGATAGATAGATAGAGATAGGTAGGTAGGTAGATTGATAGATACAGATAGGTAGGTAGGTAGATTGATAGATAGAGATAGGTAGGTAGATAGATAGATAGATAGATAGATAGATAGATAGATAGATAGAGATAGGTAGGTAGGTAGGTAGATAGATAGAGATAGGTAGGTAGGTAGATATATAGATACAGATATGTAGGTAGATAGATAGAGATAGGTAGGTAGGTAGATAGATAGATAGAGATAGGTAGCTAGGTAGATAGATAGATACAGATAGGTAGGTAGGTAGATTGATAGATAGAGATAGGTAGGTAGGTAGATTGATAGATAGAGATAGGTAGGTAGGTAGATAGATAGATAGAGATAGGTAGGTAGGTAGATTGATAGATACAGATAGGTAGGTAGGTAGATTGATAGATAGAGATAGGTAGGTAGGTAGATAGATAGATAGAGATAGGTAGGTAGGTAGATTGATAGATAGATAGATAGAGATAGGTAGGTAGGTAGATAGATAGATACAGATAGGTAGGTAGGTAGATTGATAGAGATAGGTAGGTAGGTAGGTAGGTAGATAGATAGAGATAGGTAGGTAGGTAGATTGATAGATACAGAGAGGTAGGTAGGTAGATTGATAGATAGAGATAGGTAGGTAGGTAGATAGATAGATAGAGATAGGTAGGTAGGTAGATTGATAGATACAGATAGGTAGGTAGGTAGATTGATAGATAGAGATAGGTAGGTAGGTAGATAGATAGATAGAGATAGGTAGGTAGGTAGGTAGATTGATAGATAGAGATAGGTAGGTAGGTAGGTAGATAGATAGAGATAGGTAGGTAGGTAGATATATAGATACAGATATGTAGGTAGATAGATAGAGATAGGTAGGTAGGTAGATATATAGATACAGATATGTAGGTAGATAGATAGAGATAGGTAGGTAGGTAGATATATAGATACAGATATGTAGGTAGATAGATAGATAGAGATAGGTAGGTAGGTAGATAGATAGATAGAGATAGGTAGGTAGGTAGGTAGATAGATAGAGATAGGTAGGTAGGTAGATATATAGATACAGATATGTAGGTAGATAGATAGAGATAGGTAGGTAGGTAGATATATAGATACAGATATGTAGGTAGATAGAGAGATAGAGATAGGTAGGTAGGTAGATAGAGAGATAGAGATAGGTAGGTAGGTAGATAGATAGATACAGATAGGTAGGTAGGTAGATTGATAGATAGAGATAGGTAGGTAGGTAGATTGATAGATAGAGATAGGTAGGTAGGTAGATTGATAGATAGAGATAGGTAGGTAGGTAGATAGACAGATAGAGATAGGTAGGTAGGTAGATTGATAGATACAGATAGGTAGGTAGGTAGATTGATAGATAGAGATAGGTAGGTAGGTAGGTAGGTAAATAGATAGAGATAGGTAGGTAGGTAGATTGATAGATACAGAGAGGTAGGTAGGTAGATTGATAGATAGAGATAGGTAGGTAGGTAGATAGATAGATAGAGATAGGTAGGTAGGTAGATTGATAGATACAGATAGGTAGGTAGGTAGATTGATAGATAGAGATAGGTAGGTAGGTAGATAGATAGATAGATAGAGATAGGTAGGTAGGTAGATTGATAGATAGAAATAGGTAGGTAGGTAGGTAGATAGATAGAGATAGGTAGGTAGGTAGATTGATAGATAGAGATAGGTAGGTAGGTAGATTGATAGATAGAGATAGGTAGGTAGGTAGATAGATAGATAGAGATAGGTAGGTAGGTAGATTGATAGATAGAGATAGGTAGGTAGGTAGATTGATAGATAGAGATAGGTAGGTAGGTAGATAGATAGATACAGATAGGTAGGTAGGTAGATTGATAGAGATAGGTAGGTAGGTAGGTAGGTAGGTAGATAGATAGAGATAGGTAGGTAGGTAGATTGATAGATACAGAGAGGTAGGTAGGTAGATTGATAGATAGAGATAGGTAGGTAGGTAGGTAGGTAAATAGATAGAGATAGGTAGGTAGGTAGATTGATAGATACAGAGAGGTAGGTAGGTAGATTGATAGATAGAGATAGGTAGGTAGGTAGATAGATAGATAGAGATAGGTAGGTAGGTAGATTGATAGATACAGATAGGTAGGTAGGTAGATTGATAGATAGAGATAGGTAGGTAGGTAGATAGATAGATAGAGATAGGTAGGTAGGTAGATTGATAGATAGAGATAGGTAGGTAGGTAGGTAGATAGATAGAGATAGGTAGGTAGGTAGATTGATAGATAGAGATAGGTAGGTAGGTAGATTGATAGATAGAGATAGGTAGGTAGGTAGATAGATAGATAGAGATAGGTAGGTAGGTAGATTGATAGATAGAGATAGGTAGGTAGGTAGATTGATAGATAGAGATAGGTAGGTAGGTAGATAGATAGATACAGATAGGTAGGTAGGTAGATTGATAGAGATAGGTAGGTAGGTAGGTAGGTAGGTAGATAGATAGAGATAGGTAGGTAGGTAGATTGATAGATACAGAGAGGTAGGTAGGTAGATTGATAGATAGAGATAGGTAGGTAGGTAGATAGATAGAGATAGGTAGGTAGGTAGATTGATAGATACAGATAGGTAGGTAGGTAGGTAGGTAGATAGAGATAGGTAGGTAGGTAGATTGATAGATAGAGATAGGTAGGTAGGTAGATTGATAGATAGAGATAGGTAGGTAGGTAGATAGATAGATAGAGATAGGTAGGTAGGTAGATTGATAGATACAGATAGGTAGGTAGGTAGATTGATAGATAGAGATAGGTAGGTAGGTAGATAGATAGATAGAGATAGGTAGGTAGGTAGGTAGATAGATAGAGATAGGTAGGTAGGTAGATATATAGATACAGATATGTAGGTAGATAGATAGAGATAGGTAGGTAGGTAGATATATAGATACAGATATGTAGGTAGATAGATAGATAGAGATAGGTAGGTAGGTAGATAGATAGATAGAGATAGGTAGGTAGGTAGATAGATAGATACAGATAGATAGGTAGGTAGATTGATAGATAGAGATAGGTAGGTAGGTAGATTGATAGATAGAGATAGGTAGGTAGGTAGGTAGATAGATAGAGATAGGTAGGTAGGTAGATTGATAGATACAGAGAGGTAGGTAGGTAGATTGATAGATAGAGATAGGTACGTAGGTAGATAGATAGATAGAGATAGGTAGGTAGGTAGATTGATAGATAGAGATAGGTAGGTAGGTAGGTAGATAGATAAAGATAGGTAGGTAGGTAGATATATAGATACAGATATGTAGGTAGATAGATAGATAGAGATAGGTAGGTAGGTAGATATATAGATACAGATATGTAGGTAGATAGATAGAGAGAGATAGGTAGGTAGGTAGATAGATAGATAGAGATAGGTAGGTAGGTAGATAGATAGATACAGATAGGTAGGTAGGTAGATTGATAGATAGAGATAGGTAGGTAGGTAGATTGATAGATAGAGATAGGTAGGTAGGTAGATAGATAGATAGAGATAGGTAGGTAGGTAGATTGATAGATACAGATAGGTAGGTAGGTAGATTGATAGATAGAGATAGGTAGGTAGATAGATAGATAGATAGATAGATGGATAGATAGAGATAGGTAGGTAGGTAGGTAGATAGATAGAGATAGGTAGGTAGGTAGATATATAGATACAGATATGTAGGTAGATAGATAGAGATAGGTAGGTAGGTAGATAGATAGATAGAGATAGGTAGCTAGGTAGATAGATAGATACAGATAGGTAGGTAGGTAGATTGATAGATAGAGATAGGTAGGTAGGTAGATTGATAGATAGAGATAGGTAGGTAGGTAGATAGATAGATAGAGATAGGTAGGTAGGTAGATTGATAGATACAGATAGGTAGGTAGGTAGATTGATAGATAGAGATAGGTAGGTAGGTAGATAGATAGATAGAGATAGGTAGGTAGGTAGATTGATAGATAGAGATAGGTAGGTAGGTAGGTAGATAGATAGAGATAGGTAGGTAGGTAGATTTATAGATAGAGATAGGTAGGTAGGTAGATTGATAGATAGAGATAGGTAGGTAGGTAGATAGATAGATAGAGATAGGTAGGTAGGTAGATTGATAGATAGAGATAGGTAGGTAGGTAGATTGATAGATAGAGATAGGTAGGTAGGTAGATAGATAGATACAGATAGGTAGGTAGGTAGATTGATAGAGATAGGTAGGTAGGTAGGTAGGTAGGTAGATAGATAGAGATAGGTAGGTAGGTAGATTGATAGATACAGAGAGGTAGGTAGGTAGATTGATAGATAGAGATAGGTAGGTAGGTAGGTAGGTAAATAGATAGAGATAGGTAGGTAGGTAGATTGATAGATACAGAGAGGTAGGTAGGTAGATTGATAGATAGAGATAGGTAGGTAGGTAGATAGATAGATAGAGATAGGTAGGTAGGTAGATTGATAGATACAGATAGGTAGGTAGGTAGATTGATAGATAGAGATAGGTAGGTAGGTAGATAGATAGATAGAGATAGGTAGGTAGGTAGATTGATAGATAGAGATAGGTAGGTAGGTAGGTAGATAGATAGAGATAGGTAGGTAGGTAGATTGATAGATAGAGATAGGTAGGTAGGTAGATTGATAGATAGAGATAGGTAGGTAGGTAGATAGATAGATAGAGATAGGTAGGTAGGTAGATTGATAGATAGAGATAGGTAGGTAGGTAGATTGATAGATAGAGATAGGTAGGTAGGTAGATAGATAGATACAGATAGGTAGGTAGGTAGATTGATAGAGATAGGTAGGTAGGTAGGTAGGTAGGTAGATAGATAGAGATAGGTAGGTAGGTAGATTGATAGATACAGAGAGGTAGGTAGGTAGATTGATAGATAGAGATAGGTAGGTAGGTAGATAGATAGAGATAGGTAGGTAGGTAGATTGATAGATACAGATAGGTAGGTAGGTAGGTAGGTAGATAGAGATAGGTAGGTAGGTAGATTGATAGATAGAGATAGGTAGGTAGGTAGATTGATAGATAGAGATAGGTAGGTAGGTAGATAGATAGATAGAGATAGGTAGGTAGGTAGATTGATAGATACAGATAGGTAGGTAGGTAGATTGATAGATAGAGATAGGTAGGTAGGTAGATAGATAGATAGAGATAGGTAGGTAGGTAGGTAGATAGATAGAGATAGGTAGGTAGGTAGATATATAGATACAGATATGTAGGTAGATAGATAGAGATAGGTAGGTAGGTAGATATATAGATACAGATATGTAGGTAGATAGATAGATAGAGATAGGTAGGTAGGTAGATAGATAGATAGAGATAGGTAGGTAGGTAGATAGATAGATACAGATAGGTAGGTAGGTAGATTGATAGATAGAGATAGGTAGGTAGGTAGATTGATAGATAGAGATAGGTAGGTAGGTAGGTAGATAGATAGAGATAGGTAGGTAGGTAGATTGATAGATACAGAGAGGTAGGTAGGTAGATTGATAGATAGAGATAGGTACGTAGGTAGATAGATAGATAGAGATAGGTAGGTAGGTAGATTGATAGATAGAGATAGGTAGGTAGGTAGGTAGATAGATAAAGATAGGTAGGTAGGTAGATATATAGATACAGATATGTAGGTAGATAGATAGATAGAGATAGGTAGGTAGGTAGATATATAGATACAGATATGTAGGTAGATAGATAGAGAGAGATAGGTAGGTAGGTAGATAGATAGATAGAGATAGGTAGGTAGGTAGATAGATAGATACAGATAGGTAGGTAGGTAGATTGATAGATAGAGATAGGTAGGTAGGTAGATTGATAGATAGAGATAGGTAGGTAGGTAGATAGATAGATAGAGATAGGTAGGTAGGTAGATTGATAGATACAGATAGGTAGGTAGGTAGATTGATAGATAGAGATAGGTAGGTAGATAGATAGATAGATAGATAGATAGAGATAGGTAGGTAGGTAGGTAGATAGATAGAGATAGGTAGGTAGGTAGATATATAGATACAGATATGTAGGTAGATAGATAGAGATAGGTAGGTAGGTAGATAGATAGATAGAGATAGGTAGCTAGGTAGATAGATAGATACAGATAGGTAGGTAGGTAGATTGATAGATAGAGATAGGTAGGTAGGTAGATTGATAGATAGAGATAGGTAGGTAGGTAGATAGATAGATAGAGATAGGTAGGTAGGTAGATTGATAGATACAGATAGGTAGGTAGGTAGATTGATAGATAGAGATAGGTAGGTAGGTAGATAGATAGATAGAGATAGGTAGGTAGGTAGATTGATAGATAGATAGATAGAGATAGGTAGGTAGGTAGATAGATAGATACAGATAGGTAGGTAGGTAGATTGATAGAGATAGGTAGGTAGGTAGGTAGGTAGATAGATAGAGATAGGTAGGTAGGTAGATTGATAGATACAGAGAGGTAGGTAGGTAGATTGATAGATAGAGATAGGTAGGTAGGTAGATAGATAGATAGAGATAGGTAGGTAGGTAGATTGATAGATAGAGATAGGTAGGTAGGTAGATAGATAGATAGAGATAGGTAGGTAGGTAGGTAGATTGATAGATAGAGATAGGTAGGTAGGTAGGTAGATAGATAGAGATAGGTAGGTAGGTAGATATATAGATACAGATATGTAGGTAGATAGATAGAGATAGGTAGGTAGGTAGATATATAGATACAGATATGTAGGTAGATAGATAGAGATAGGTAGGTAGGTAGATATATAGATACAGATATGTAGGTAGATAGATAGATAGAGATAGGTAGGTAGGTAGATAGATAGATAGAGATAGGTAGGTAGGTAGGTAGATAGATAGAGATAGGTAGGTAGGTAGATATATAGATACAGATATGTAGGTAGATAGATAGAGATAGGTAGGTAGGTAGATATATAGATACAGATATGTAGGTAGATAGAGAGATAGAGATAGGTAGGTAGGTAGATAGAGAGATAGAGATAGGTAGGTAGGTAGATAGATAGATACAGATAGGTAGGTAGGTAGATTGATAGATAGAGATAGGTAGGTAGGTAGATTGATAGATAGAGATAGGTAGGTAGGTAGATTGATAGATAGAGATAGGTAGGTAGGTAGATAGACAGATAGAGATAGGTAGGTAGGTAGATTGATAGATACAGATAGGTAGGTAGGTAGATTGATAGATAGAGATAGGTAGGTAGGTAGGTAGGTAAATAGATAGAGATAGGTAGGTAGGTAGATTGATAGATACACAGAGGTAGGTAGGTAGATTGATAGATAGAGATAGGTAGGTAGGTAGATAGATAGATAGAGATAGGTAGGTAGGTAGATTGATAGATACAGATAGGTAGGTAGGTAGATTGATAGATAGAGATAGGTAGGTAGGTAGATAGATAGATAGAGATAGGTAGGTAGGTAGATTGATAGATACAGATAGGTAGGTAGGTAGGTAGATAGATAGAGATAGGTAGGTAGGTAGATTGATAGATAGAGATAGGTAGGTAGGTAGATTGATAGATAGAGATAGGTAGGTAGGTAGATAGATAGATAGAGATAGGTAGGTAGGTAGATTGATAGATAGAGATAGGTAGGTAGGTAGATTGATAGATAGAGATAGGTAGGTAGGTAGATAGATAGATACAGATAGGTAGGTAGGTAGATTGATAGAGATAGGTAGGTAGGTAGGTAGGTAGGTAGATAGATAGAGATAGGTAGGTAGGTAGATTGATAGATACAGAGAGGTAGGTAGGTAGATTGATAGATAGAGATAGGTAGGTAGGTAGATAGATAGAGATAGGTAGGTAGGTAGATTGATAGATACAGATAGGTAGGTAGGTAGGTAGGTAGATAGAGATAGGTAGGTAGGTAGATTGATAGATAGAGATAGGTAGGTAGGTAGATTGATAGATAGAGATAGGTAGGTAGGTAGATAGATAGATAGAGATAGGTAGGTAGGTAGATTGATAGATACAGATAGGTAGGTAGGTAGATTGATAGATAGAGATAGGTAGGTAGGTAGATAGATAGATAGAGATAGGTAGGTAGGTAGGTAGATAGATAGAGATAGGTAGGTAGGTAGATATATAGATACAGATATGTAGGTAGATAGATAGAGATAGGTAGGTAGGTAGATATATAGATACAGATATGTAGGTAGATAGATAGATAGAGATAGGTAGGTAGGTAGATAGATAGATAGAGATAGGTAGGTAGGTAGATAGATAGATACAGATAGGTAGGTAGGTAGATTGATAGATAGAGATAGGTAGGTAGGTAGATTGATAGATAGAGATAGGTAGGTAGGTAGGTAGATAGATAGAGATAGGTAGGTAGGTAGATTGATAGATACAGAGAGGTAGGTAGGTAGATTGATAGATAGAGATAGGTACGTAGGTAGATAGATAGATAGAGATAGGTAGGTAGGTAGATTGATAGATAGAGATAGGTAGGTAGGTAGGTAGATAGATAAAGATAGGTAGGTAGGTAGATATATAGATACAGATATGTAGGTAGATAGATAGATAGAGATAGGTAGGTAGGTAGATATATAGATACAGATATGTAGGTAGATAGATAGAGAGAGATAGGTAGGTAGGTAGATAGATAGATAGAGATAGGTAGGTAGGTAGATAGATAGATACAGATAGGTAGGTAGGTAGATTGATAGATAGAGATAGGTAGGTAGGTAGATTGATAGATAGAGATAGGTAGGTAGGTAGATAGATAGATAGAGATAGGTAGGTAGGTAGATTGATAGATACAGATAGGTAGGTAGGTAGATTGATAGATAGAGATAGGTAGATAGATAGATAGATAGATAGATAGAGATAGGTAGGTAGGTAGGTAGATAGATAGAGATAGGTAGGTAGGTAGATATATAGATACAGATATGTAGGTAGATAGATAGAGATAGGTAGGTAGGTAGATAGATAGATAGAGATAGGTAGCTAGGTAGATAGATAGATACAGATAGGTAGGTAGGTAGATTGATAGATAGAGATAG
This sequence comes from Crotalus helleri, assembly GCA_024509115.1. NCBI lineage: Eukaryota > Metazoa > Chordata > Lepidosauria > Squamata > Viperidae > Crotalus > Crotalus helleri. Next base: position 168,803 of record JAKSXO010000167.1, on the reverse strand, counting down.
GTAGGTAGGTAGATTGATAGATAGAGATAGATAGGTAGGTAGGTAGATAGATAGATAGAGATAGGTAGGTAGGTAGATTGATAGATACAGATAGGTAGGTAGGTAGATTGATAGATAGAGATAGGTAGGTAGGTAGATAGATAGATAGAGATAGGTAGGTAGGTAGATTGATAGATAGATAGATAGAGATAGGTAGGTAGGTAGATAGATAGATACAGATAGGTAGGTAGGTAGATTGATAGAGATAGGTAGGTAGGTAGGTAGGTAGATAGATAGAGATAGGTAGGTAGGTAGATTGATAGATACAGAGAGGTAGGTAGGTAGATTGATAGATAGAGATAGGTAGGTAGGTAGATAGATAGATAGAGATAGGTAGGTAGGTAGATTGATAGATACATATAGGTAGGTAGGTAGATTGATAGATAGAGATAGGTAGGTAGGTAGATAGATAGATAGAGATAGGTAGGTAGGTAGGTAGATTGATAGATAGAGATAGGTAGGTAGGTAGGTAGATAGATAGAGATAGGTAGGTAGGTAGATATATAGATACAGATATGTAGGTAGATAGATAGAGATAGGTAGGTAGGTAGATATATAGATACAGATATGTAGGTAGATAGATAGATAGAGATAGGTAGGTAGGTAGATAGATAGATAGAGATAGGTAGGTAGGTAGATTGATAGATACAGATAGGTAGGTAGGTAGATTGATAGATAGAGATAGGTAGGTACGTAGATTGATAGATAGAGATAGGTAGGTAGGTAGATAGATAGATAGAGATAGGTAGGTAGGTAGATTGATAGATACAGATAGGTAGGTAGGTAGATTGATAGATAGAGATAGGTAGGTAGGTAGATAGATAGATAGAGATAGGTAGGTAGGTAGGTAGATAGATAGAGATAGGTAGGTAGGTAGATATATAGATACAGATATGTAGGTAGATAGATAGAGATAGGTAGGTAGGTAGATATATAGATACAGATATGTAGGTAGATAGATAGATAGAGATAGGTAGGTAGGTAGATAGATAGATAGATAGAGATAGGTAGGTAGGTAGATAGATAGATACAGATAGGTAGGTAGGTAGATTGATAGATAGAGATAGGTAGGTAGGTAGATTGATAGATAGAGATAGGTATGTAGGTAGATTGATAGATACAGATAGGTAGGTAGGTAGATTGATAGATAGAGATAGGTAGGTAGGTAGATAGATAGATAGAGATAGGTAGGTAGGTAGATTGATAGATAGAGATAGGTAGGTAGGTAGATAGATAGATACAGATAGGTAGGTAGGTAGATTGATAGAGATAGGAAGGTAGGTAGGTAGGTAGATAGATAGAGATAGGTAGGTAGGTAGATTGATAGATACAGAGAGGTAGGTAGGTAGATTGATAGATAGAGATAGGTAGGTAGGTAGATAGATAGATAGATAGAGATAGGTAGGTAGGTAGATCGATAGATACAGATAGGTAGGTAGGTAGATTGATAGATAGAGATAGGTAGGTAGGTAGATAGATAGATACAGATATGTAGGTAGATAGATAGAGATAGGTAGGTAGGTAGATATATAGATACAGATATGTAGGTAGATAGATAGATAGAGATAGGTAGGTAGGTAGATAGATAGATAGATAGAGATAGGTAGGTAGGTAGATAGATAGATACAGATAGGTAGGTAGGTAGATTGATAGATAGAGATAGGTAGGTAGGTAGATTGATAGATAGAGATAGGTAGGTAGGTAGATTGATAGATAGAGATAGGTAGGTAGGTAGATAGATAGATAGAGATAGGTAGGTAGATAGATTGATAGATACAGATTGGTAGGTAGGTAGGTAGATTGATAGATAGAGATAGGTAGGTAGGTAGATAGATAGATAGAGATAGGTAGGTAGGTAGATTGATAGATAGAGATAGGTAGGTAGGTAGATAGATAGATACAGATAGGTAGGTAGGTAGATTGATAGATAGAGATAGGTAGGTACGTAGAAAGATAGATAGAGATAGGTAGGTAGGTAGATAGATAGAGATAGGTAGATAGGTAGATAGATAGATACAGATAGGTAGGTAGGTAGATAGATAGATAGAGATAGGTGGGTAGGTAGATAGATAGATACAGATAGGTAGGTAGGTAGATTGATAGATAGAGATAGGTAGGTAGGTAGATAGATAGATAGAGATAGGTAGGTAGGTAGATTGATAGAGATAGGTAGGTAGGTAGGTAGATAGATAGAGATAGGTAGGTAGGTAGATTGATAGATACAGAGAGGTAGGTATGTAGATTGATAGATAGAGATAGGTGGGTCGGTAGATAGATAGATACAGATAGGTAGGTAGGTAGATTGATAGATAGAGATAGGTAGGTAGGTAGATAGATAGATAGAGATAGGTAGGTAGGTAGATTGATAGAGATAGATAGGTAGGTAGGTAGATAGATAGAGATAGGTAGGTAGGTAGATTGATAGATACAGAGAGGTAGGTAGGTAGATTGATAGATAGAGATAGGTAGGTAGGTAGATAGATAGATAGAGATAGGTAGGTAGGTAGATTGATAGATACAGATAGGTAGGTAGGTAGATTGATAGATAGAGATAGGTAGGTAGGTAGATAGATAGATAGAGATAGGTAGGTAGGTAGATTGATAGATAGAGATAGGTAGGTAAGTAGGTAGATAGATAGAGATAGGTACGTAGGTAGATATATAGATACAGATATGTAGGTAGATAGATAGAGATAGGTAGGTAGGTAGATATATAGATACAGATATGTAGGTAGATAGATAGATAGAGATAGGTAGGTAGGTAGATAGATAGATAGAGATAGGTAGGTAGGTAGATAAATAGATAGAGATAGGTAGGTAGGTAGATAGATAGATACAGATAGGTAGGTAGGTAGATTGATAGATAGAGATAGGTAGGTAGGTAGATTGATAGATAGAGATAGGTAGGTAGGTAGATTGATAGATAGAGATAGGTATGTAGGTAGATTGATAGATACAGATAGGTAGGTAGGTAGATTGATAGATAGAGATAGGTAGGTAGGTAGGTAGATAGATAGAGATAGGTAGGTAGGTAGATTGATAGATAGAGATAGGTAGGTAGGTAGATAGATAGATACAGATAGGTAGGTAGGTAGATTGATAGAGATAGGAAGGTAGGTAGGTAGGTAGATAGAAAGAGATAGGTAGGTAGGTAGATTGATAGATACAGAGAGGTAGGAAGGTAGATTGATAGATAGAGATAGGTAGGTAGGTAGATAGATAGATAGAGATAGGTAGGTAGGTAGATTGATAGATACAGATAGATAGGTAGGTAGATTGATAGATAGAGATAGGTAGGTAGGTAGATAGATAGATAGAGATAGGTAGGTAGGTAGATTGATAGATAGAGATAGGTAGGTAGGTAGGTAGATAGATAGAGATAGGTAGGTAGGTAGATATATAGGTACAGATATGTAGGTAGATAGATAGAGATAGGTAGGTAGGTAGATATATAGATACAGATATGTAGGTAGATAGATAGATAGAGATAGGTAGGTAGGTAGATAGATAGATAGATAGAGATAGGTAGGTAGGTAGATAGATAGATAGATACAGATAGGTAGGTAGGTAGATTGATAGATAGAGATAGGTAGGTAGGTAGATTGATAGATAGAGATAGGTAGGTAGGTAGATTGATAGATAGAGATAGGTAGGTAGGTAGGTAGATAGATAGATAGAGATAGGTAGGTAGGTAGATTGATAGATAGAGATAGGTAGGTAGGTAGGTAGATAGATAGATAGAGATAGGTAGGTAGGTAGATTGATAGATAGAGATAGGTAGGTAGGTAGATAGATAGATACAGATAGGTAGGTAGGTAGATTGATAGATAGAGATAGGTAGGTACGTAGAAAGATAGATAGAGATAGGTAGGTAGGTAGATAGATAGAGATAGGTAGATAGGTAGATAGATAGATACAGATAGGTAGGTAGGTAGATAGATAGATAGAGATAGGTGGGTAGGTAGATAGATAGATACAGATAGGTAGGTAGGTAGATTGATAGATAGAGATAGGTAGGTAGGTAGATAGATAGATAGAGATAGGTAGGTAGGTAGATTGATAGAGATAGGTAGGTAGGTAGGTAGATAGATAGAGATAGGTAGGTAGGTAGATTGATAGATACAGAGAGGTAGGTATGTAGATTGATAGATAGAGATAGGTGGGTCGGTAGATAGATAGATACAGATAGGTAGGTAGGTAGATTGATAGATAGAGATAGGTAGGTAGGTAGATAGATAGATAGAGATAGGTAGGTAGGTAGATTGATAGAGATAGATAGGTAGGTAGGTAGATAGATAGAGATAGGTAGGTAGGTAGATTGATAGATACAGAGAGGTAGGTAGGTAGATTGATAGATAGAGATAGGTAGGTAGGTAGATAGATAGATAGAGATAGGTAGGTAGGTAGATTGATAGATACAGATAGGTAGGTAGGTAGATTGATAGATAGAGATAGGTAGGTAGGTAGATAGATAGATAGAGATAGGTAGGTAGGTAGATTGATAGATAGAGATAGGTAGGTAGGTAGGTAGATAGATACAGATAGGTAGGTAGGTAGATATATAGATACAGATATGTAGGTAGATAGATAGAGATAGGTAGGAAGGTAGATATATAGATACAGATATGTAGGTAGATAGATAGATAGAGATAGGTAGGTAGGTAGATAGATAGATAGAGATAGGTAGGTAGGTAGATAAATAGATAGAGATAGGTAGGTAGGTAGATTGATAGATCCAGATAGGTAGGTAGGTAGATAGATAGATACAGATAGGTAGGTAGGTAGATAGGTAGATAGATACAGATAGGTAGGTAGATAGATAAATACAGATAGGTGGCTACGTTGATAGATAGATAGAGATAGGTAGGTAGGTAGATTGATAGATAGAGATAGGTAGGTAGGTAGATTGATAGATACAGATAGGTAGGTAGGTAGGTAGGTAGATAGATACAGATAGGTAGGGAGATAGATAAATACAGATAGGTGGGTAGGTAGATAGATAGATAGAGATAGGTAGGTAGGTAGATTGATAGATACAGATAGGTAGGTAGGTAGATAGATAGATACAGATAGGTAGGTAGGTATATTGATAGATAGAGATAGGTAGGTAGGTAGATTGATAGATACAGATAGGTAGGTAGGTAGGTAGATAGATACAGATAGGTAGGTAGATAGATAAATACAGATAGGTGGCTACGTTGATAGATAGATAGAGATAGGTAGGTAGGTAGATTGATAGATAGAGATAGGTAGGTAGGTAGATTGATAGATACAGATAGGTAGGTAGGTAGGTAGATAGATACAGATAGGTAGGGAGATAGATAAATACAGATAGGTGGGTAGGTAGATAGATAGATAGAGATAGGTAGGTAGGTAGATAGATAGATACAGATAGGTAGGTAGGTAGATTGATAGATAGAGATAGGTAGGTAGGTAGATTGATAGATAGAGATAGGTAGGTAGGTAGATTGATAGATAGAGATAGGTAGGTAGGTAGATAGATAGATAGAGATAGGTAGGTAGATAGATTGATAGATACAGATTGGTAGGTAGGTAGGTAGATTGATAGATAGAGATAGGTAGATAGGTAGATAGATAGATAGAGATAGGTAGGTAGGTAGATTGATAGATAGATATAGGTAGGTAGGTAGATAGATAGATACAGATAGGTAGGTAGGTAGATTGATAGATAGAGATAGGTAGGTACGTAGAAAGATAGATAGAGATAGGTAGGTAGGTAGATAGATAGAGATAGGTAGATAGGTAGATAGATAGATACAGATAGGTAGGTAGGTAGATAGATAGATAGAGATAGGTGGGTAGGTAGATAGATAGATACAGATAGGTAGGTAGGTAGATTGATAGATAGAGATAGGTAGGTAGGTAGATAGATAGATAGAGATAGGTAGGTAGGTAGATTGATAGAGATAGGTAGGTAGGTAGGTAGATAGATAGAGATAGGTAGGTAGGTAGATTGATAGATACAGAGAGGTAGGTATGTAGATTGATAGATAGAGATAGGTGGGTCGGTAGATAGATAGATACAGATAGGTAGGTAGGTAGATTGATAGATAGAGATAGGTAGGTAGGTAGATAGATAGATAGAGATAGGTAGGTAGGTAGATTGATAGAGATAGATAGGTAGGTAGGTAGATAGATAGAGATAGGTAGGTAGGTAGATTGATAGATACAGAGAGGTAGGTAGGTAGATTGATAGATAGAGATAGGTAGGTAGGTAGATAGATAGATAGAGATAAGTAGGTAGGTAGATTGATAGATACAGATAGGTAGGTAGGTAGATTGATAGATAGAGATAGGTAGGTAAGTAGATAGATAGATAGAGATAGGTAGGTAGGTAGATTGATAGATAGAGATAGGTAGGTAGGTAGGTAGATAGATAGAGATAGGTAGGTAGGTAGATATATAGATACAGATATGTAGGTAGATAGATAGAGATAGGTAGGTAGGTAGATATATAGATACAGATATGTAGGTAGATAGATAGATAGAGATAGGTAGGTAGGTAGATAGATAGATAGAGATAGGTAGGTAGGTAGATAAATAGATAGAGATAGGTAGGTAGGTAGATTGATAGATCCAGATAGGTAGGTAGGTAGATAGATAGATACAGATAGGTAGGTAGGTAGGTAGATAGATACAGATAGGTAGGTAGATAGATAAATACAGATAGGTGGCTACGTTGATAGATAGATAGAGATAGGTAGGTAGGTAGATTGATAGATAGAGATAGGTAGGTAGGTAGATTGATAGATAGAGATAGGTAGGTAGGTAGGTAGATAGATAGAGATAGGTAGGTAGGTAGATTGATAGATACAGAGAGGTAGGTAGGTAGATTGATAGATAGAGATAGGTAGGTAGGTAGATAGATAGATAGAGATAGGTAGGAAGGTAGATTGATAGATACAGATAGGTAGGTAGGTAGATTGATAGATAGAGATAGGTAGGTAGGTAGATAGATAGATAGATAGAGATAGGTAGGTAGGTAGATTGATAGATAGAGATAGGTAGGTAGGTAGGTAGATAGATAGAGAGGTAGTTAGGTAGATATATAGATACAGATATGTAGGTAGATAGATAGAGATAGGTAGGTAGGTAGATAGATAGAGATAGGTAGATAGGTAGATAGATAGATACAGATAGGTAGGTAGGTAGATAGATAGATAGAGATAGGTGGGTAGGTAGATAGATAGATACAGATAGGTAGGTAGGTAGATTGATAGATAGAGATAGGTAGGTAGGTAGGTAGATAGATAGAGAGGTAGTTAGGTAGATATATAGATACAGATATGTAGGTAGATAGATAGAGATAGGTAGGTAGGTAGATATATAGATACAGATATGTAGGTAGATAGATAGATAGAGATAGGTAGGTAGGTAGATAGATAGATAGATAGAGATAGGTAGGTAGGTAGATAGATAGATAGATACAGATAGGTAGGTAGGTAGATTGATAGATAGAGATAGGTAGGTAGGTAGATTGATAGATAGAGATAGGTAGGTAGGTAGATTGATAGATAGAGATAGGTAGGTAGGTAGATGGATAGATAGAGATAGGTAGGTAGATAGATTGATAGATACAGATTGGTAGGTAGGTAGGTAGATTGATAGATAGAGATAGGTAGGTAGGTAGGTAGATAGATAGATAGAGATAGGTAGGTAGGTAGATTGATAGATAGAGATAGGTAGGTAGGTAGATAGATAGATACAGATAGGTAGGTAGGTAGATTGATAGATAGAGATAGGTAGGTACGTAGAAAGATAGATAGAGATAGGTAGGTAGGTAGATAGATAGAGATAGGTAGATAGGTAGATAGATAGATACAGATAGGTAGGTAGGTAGATAGATAGATAGAGATAGGTGGGTAGGTAGATAGATAGATACAGATAGGTAGGTAGGTAGATTGATAGATAGAGATAGGTAGGTAGGTAGATAGATAGATAGAGATAGGTAGGTAGGTAGATTGATAGAGATAGGTAGGTAGGTAGGTAGATAGATAGAGATAGGTAGGTAGGTAGATTGATAGATACAGAGAGGTAGGTATGTAGATTGATAGATAGAGATAGGTGGGTCGGTAGATAGATAGATACAGATAGGTAGGTAGGTAGATTGATAGATAGAGATAGGTAGGTAGGTAGATAGATAGATAGAGATAGGTAGGTAGGTAGATTGATAGAGATAGATAGGTAGGTAGGTAGATAGATAGAGATAGGTAGGTAGGTAGATTGATAGATACAGAGAGGTAGGTAGGTAGATTGATAGATAGAGATAGGTAGGTAGGTAGATAGATAGATACAGATAGGTAGGTAGGTAGATTGATAGATACAGATAGGTAGGTAGGTAGATTGATAGATAGAGATAGGTAGGTAGGTAGATAGATAGATAGAGATAGGTAGGTAGGTAGATTGATAGATAGAGATAGGTAGGTAGGTAGGTAGATAGATAGAGATAGGTAGGTAGGTAGATATATAGATACAGATATGTAGGTAGATAGATAGAGATAGGTAGGTAGGTAGATATATAGATACAGATATGTAGGTAGATAGATAGATAGAGATAGGTAGGTAGGTAGATAGATAGATAGAGATAGGTAGGTAGGTAGTTAAATAGATAGAGATAGGTAGGTAGGTAGATTGATAGATCCAGATAGGTAGGTAGGTAGATAGATAGATACAGATAGGTAGGTAGGTAGATAGGTAGATAGATACAGATAGGTAGGTAGATAGATAAATACAGATAGGTGGCTACGTTGATAGATAGATAGAGATAGGTAGGTAGGTAGATTGATAGATAGAGATAGGTAGGTAGGTAGATTGATAGATACAGATAGGTAGGTAGGTAGGTAGATAGATACAGATAGGTAGGGAGATAGATAAATACAGATAGGTGGGTAGGTAGATAGATAGATAGAGATAGGTAGGTAGGTAGATTGATAGATACAGATAGGTAGGTAGGTAGATAGATAGATACAGATAGGTAGGTAGGTATATTGATAGATAGAGATAGGTAGGTAGGTAGATTGATAGATACAGATAGGTAGGTAGGTAGGTAGATAGATACAGATAGGTAGGTAGATAGATAAATACAGATAGGTGGCTACGTTGATAGATAGATAGAGATAGGTAGGTAGGTAGATTGATAGATAGAGATAGGTAGGTAGGTAGATTGATAGATACAGATAGGTAGGTAGGTAGGTAGATAGATACAGATAGGTAGGGAGATAGATAAATACAGATAGGTGGGTAGGTAGATAGATAGATAGAGATAGGTAGGTAGGTAGATAGATAGATACAGATAGGTAGGTAGGTAGATTGATAGATAGAGATAGGTAGGTAGGTAGATTGATAGATAGAGATAGGTAGGTAGGTAGATTGATAGATAGAGATAGGTAGGTAGGTAGATAGATAGATAGAGATAGGTAGGTAGATAGATTGATAGATACAGATTGGTAGGTAGGTAGGTAGATTGATAGATAGAGATAGGTAGGTAGGTAGATAGATAGATAGAGATAGGTAGGTAGGTAGATTGATAGATAGAGATAGGTAGGTAGGTAGATAGATAGATACAGATAGGTAGGTAGGTAGATTGATAGATAGAGATAGGTAGGTACGTAGAAAGATAGATAGAGATAGGTAGGTAGGTAGATAGATAGAGATAGGTAGATAGGTAGATAGATAGATACAGATAGGTAGGTAGGTAGATAGATAGATAGAGATAGGTGGGTAGGTAGATAGATAGATACAGATAGGTAGGTAGGTAGATTGATAGATAGAGATAGGTAGGTAGGTAGATAGATAGATAGAGATAGGTAGGTAGGTAGATTGATAGAGATAGGTAGGTAGGTAGGTAGATAGATAGAGATAGGTAGGTAGGTAGATTGATAGATACAGAGAGGTAGGTATGTAGATTGATAGATAGAGATAGGTGGGTCGGTAGATAGATAGATACAGATAGGTAGGTAGGTAGATTGATAGATAGAGATAGGTAGGTAGGTAGATAGATAGATAGAGATAGGTAGGTAGGTAGATTGATAGAGATAGATAGGTAGGTAGGTAGATAGATAGAGATAGGTAGGTAGGTAGATTGATAGATACAGGGAGGTAGGTAGGTAGATTGATAGATAGAGATAGGTAGGTAGGTAGATAGATAGATAGAGATAGGTAGGTAGGTAGATTGATAGATACAGATAGGTAGGTAGGTAGATTGATAGATAGAGATAGGTAGGTAGGTAGATAGATAGATAGAGATAGGTAGGTAGGTAGATTGATAGATAGAGATAGGTAGGTAGGTAGGTAGATAGATAGAGATAGGTAGGTAGGTAGATATATAGATACAGATATGTAGGTAGATAGATAGAGATAGGTAGGTAGGTAGATATATAGATACAGATATGTAGGTAGATAGATAGATAGAGATAGGTAGGTAGGTAGATAGATAGATAGAGATAGGTAGGTAGGTAGATAAATAGATAGAGATAGGTAGGTAGGTAGATTGATAGATCCAGATAGGTAGGTAGGTAGATAGATAGATACAGATAGGTAGGTAGGTAGGTAGATAGATACAGATAGGTAGGTAGATAGATAAATACAGATAGGTGGCTACGTTGATAGATAGATAGAGATAGGTAGGTAGGTAGATTGATAGATACAGATAGGTAGGTAGGTAGGTAGATAGATACAGATAGGTAGGGAGATAGATAAATACAGATAGGTGGGTAGGTAGATAGATAGATAGAGATAGGTAGGTAGGTAGATTGATAGATACAGATAGGTAGGTAGGTAGATAGATAGATACAGATAGGTAGGTAGGTATATTGATAGATAGAGATAGGTAGGTAGGTAGATTGATAGAGATAGGTAGGTAGGTAGATTGATAGATACAGATAGGTAGGTAGGTAGGTAGATAGATACAGATAGGTAGGTAGATAGATAAATACAGATAGGTGGCTACGTTGATAGATAGATAGAGATAGGTAGGTAGGTAGATTGATAGATAGAGATAGGTAGGTAGGTAGATTGATAGATACAGATAGGTAGGTAGGTAGGTAGATAGATACAGATAGGTAGGGAGATAGATAAATACAGATAGGTGGGTAGGTAGATAGATAGATAGAGATAGGTAGGTAGGTAGATTGATAGATACAGATAGGTAGGTAGGTAGATTGATAGATAGAGATAGGTAGGTAGGTAGATAGATAGATAGAGATAGGTAGGTAGGTAGGTAGATAGATAAAGATAGGTAGGTAGGTAGATATATAGATACAGATATGTAGGTAGATAGATAGAGATAGGTAGGTAGGTAGATAGATAGAAAGAGATAGGTAGTTAGGTAGATAGATAGATACAGATAGGTAGGTAGGTAGATTGATAGATAGAGATAGGTAGGTAGGTAGATTGATAGATAGAGATAGGTAGGTAGGTAGATAGATAGATACAGATAGGTAGGTAGGTAGATTGATAGATACAGATAGGTAGGTAGGTAGATTGATAGATAGAGATAGGTAGGTAGGTAGATAGATAGATAGAGATAGGTAGGTAGGTAGGTAGATAGATAAAGATAGGTAGGTAGGTAGATATATAGATACAGATATGTAGGTAGATAGATAGAGATAGGTAGGTAGGTAGATATATAGATACAGATATGTAGGTAGATAGATAGATAGAGATAGGTAGGTAGGTAGATAGATAGATAGAGATAGGTAGGTAGGTAGATAGATAGATACAGATAGGTATGTAGGTAGATTGATAGATAGAGATAGGTAGGTAGGTAGATTGATAGATAGAGATAGGTAGGTAGGTAGGTAGATAGATAGAGATAGGTAGGTAGGTAGATTGATAGATACAGAGAGGTAGGTAGGTAGATTGATAGATAGAGATAGGTAGGTAGGTAGATAGATAGATAGAGATAGGTAGGAAGGTAGATTGATAGATACAGATAGGTAGGTAGGTAGATTGATAGATAGAGATAGGTAGGTAGGTAGATAGATAGATAGAGATAGGTAGGTAGGTAGATTGATAGATAGAGATAGGTAGGTAGGTAGGTAGATAGATAGAGAGGTAGTTAGGTAGATATATAGATACAGATATGTAGGTAGATAGATAGAGATAGGTAGGTAGGTAGATATATAGATACAGATATGTAGGTAGATAGATAGATAGAGATAGGTAGGTAGGTAGATAGATAGATAGAGATAGGTAGGTAGGTAGATAGATAGATACAGATAGGTAGGTAGGTAGATTGATAGATAGAGATAGGTAGGTAGGTAGATTGATAGATAGAGATAGGTAGGTAGGTAGATAGATAGATAGAGATAGGTATGTAGGTAGATTGATAGATACAGATAGGTAGGTAGGTAGATTGATAGATAGAGATAGGTAGGTAGGTAGATAGATAGATACAGATAGGTAGGTAGGTAGATTGATAGATAGAGATAGGTAGGTAGGTAGATAGATAGATACAGATAGGTAGGTAGGTAGATTGATAGAGATCGGTAGGTAGGTAGGTAGGTAGATAGATAGAGATAGGTAGGTAGGTAGATTGATAGATACAGAGAGGTAGGTAGGTAGATTGATAGATAGAGATAGGTAGGTAGGTAGATAGATAAATAGAGATAGGTAGGTAGGTAGATTGATAGATACAGATAGGTAGGTAGGTAGATTGATAGATAGAGATAGGTAGGTAGGTAGATAGATAGATAGAGATAGGTAGGTAGGTAGATTGATAGATAGAGATAGGTAGGTAGGTAGGTAGATAGATAGAGATAGGTAGGTAGGTAGATATATAGATACAGATATGTAGGTAGATAGAGATAGGTAGGTAGGTAGATATATAGATACAGATATGTAGGTAGATAGATAGATAGAGATAGGTAGGTAGATAGATAGATAGATAGATAGATAGATAGAGATAGGTAGGTAGGTAGATAGATAGATACAGATAGGTAGGTAGATTGATAGATAGAGATAGGTAGGTAGGTAGATTGATAGATAGAGATAGGTAGGTAGGTAGATAGATAGATAGAGATAGGTAGGTAGGTAGATTGATAGATACAGATTGGTAGGTAGGTAGATTGATAGATAGAGATAGGTAGGTAGGTAGATTGATAGATACAGAGAGGTAGGTAGGTAGATTGATAGATAGAGATAGGTAGGTAGGTAGATAGATAAATAGAGATAGGTAGGTAGGTAGATTGATAGATACAGATAGGTAGGTAGGTAGATAGATAGATAGAGATAGGTAGGTAGGTAGATTGATAGATAGAAATAGGTAGGTAGGTAGATAGATAGATAGAGATAGGTAGGTAGGTAGATTGATAGAGATAGGTAGGTAGGTAGGTAGATAGATAGAGATAGGTAGGTAGGTAGATTGATAGATACAGAGAGGTAGGTAGGTAGATTGATAGATAGAGATAGGTGGGTAGGTAGATAGATAGATACAGATAGGTAGGTAGGTAGATTGATAGATAGAGATAGGTAGGTAGGTAGGTAGGTAGAGATAGGTAGGTAGGTAGATTGATAGAGATAGATAGGTAGGTAGGTAGATAGATAGAGATAGGTACGTAGGTAGATTGATAGATACAGAGAGGTAGGTAGGTAGATTGATAGATAGAGATAGGTAGGTAGGTAGATAGATAGATAGAGATAGGTAGGTAGGTAGATTGATAGATAGAGATAGGTAGGTAGGTAGATAGATAGAGATAGGTAGGTAGGTAGATATATAGATACAGATATGTAGGTAGATAGATAGAGATAGGTAGGTAGGTAGATATATAGATACAGATATGTAGGTAGATAGATAGATAGAGATAGGTAGGTAGGTAGATAGATAGAGATAGGTAGGTAGGTAGGTAGATAAATAGATAGAGATAGGTAGGTAGGTAGATTGATAGATACAGATAGGTAGGTAGGTAGATAGATAGATACAGATAGGTAGGTAGGTAGGTAGATAGATACAGATAGGTAGGTAGATAGATAAATACAGATAGGTGGCTACGTTGATAGATAGATAGAGATAGGTAGGTAGGTAGATATATAGATACAGATATGTAGGTAGATAGATAGATAGAGATAGGTGGGTAGGTAGATAGATAGAGATAGGTAGGTAGGTAGGTAGATAAATAGATAGAGATAGGTAGGTAGGTAGATTGATAGATACAGATAGGTAGGTAGGTAGATAGATAGATACAGATAGGTAGGTAGGTAGGTAGATAGATACAGATAGGTAGGGAGATAGATAAATACAGATAGGTGGGTAGGTAGATAGATAGATAGAGATAGGTAGGTAGGTAGATTGATAGATACAGATAGGTAGGTAGGTAGATAGATAGATACAGATAGGTTGGTAGGTATATTGATAGATAGAGATAGGTAGGTAGGTAGATTGATAGATAGAGATAGGTAGGTAGGTAGATTGATAGATACAGATAGGTAGGTAGGTAGGTAGATAGATACAGATAGGTAGGTAGATAGATAAATACAGATAGGTGGCTACGTTGATAGATAGATAGAGATAGGTAGGTAGGTAGATTGATAGATAGAGATAGGTAGGTAGGTAGATTGATAGATACAGATAGGTAGGTAGGTAGGTAGATAGATACAGATAGGTAGGGAGATAGATAAATACAGATAGGTGGGTAGGTAGATAGATAGATAGAGATAGGTAGGTAGGTAGATTGATAGATACAGATAGGTAGGTAGGTAGATAGATAGATACAGATAGGTAGGTAGGTAGATTGATAGATAGAGATAGGTAGGTAGATAGATAGATAGAGATAGGTAGGTAGGTAGATTGATAGATACAGATAGGTAGGTAGGTAGGTAGAGAGATACAGATAGGTAGGTAGATAGATAAATACAGATAGGTGGCTACGTTGATAGATAGATAGAGATAGGTAGGTAGGTAGATTGATAGATAGAGATAGGTAGGTAGGTAGGTAGATAGATACAGATAGGTAGGTAGGTAGATTGATAGATAGTGATAGGTAGGTAGATAGATAGATAGAGATAGGTAGGTAGGTAGATAGATAGATAGAGATAGGTAGGTAGGTAGATTGATAGATACAGATAGGTAGGTAGGTAGATAGATAGATACAGATAGGTAGGTAGGTAGATTGATAGATAGAGATAGGTAGGTAGATAGATAGATAGAGATAGGTAGGTAGGTATATAGATAGATAGATAGAGATAGGTAATTAGGTAGATTGATAGATACAGATAGTTAGGTAGGTAGATAGATAGATAGAGATAGGTAGGTAGGTAGATAGATAGATAGAGATAGGTAGGTAGGTAGATAGATAGATACAGATACATAGGTAGGTAGATAGATAGATACAGATAGGTAGGTAGGTATATTGATAGATAGAGATAGGTAGGTAGGTAGGTAGATAGATAGAGATAGGTAGGTAGGTAGGTGGATAGATAGAGATAGGTAGGTAGGTAGATAGATAGATAGATAGGTAGGTAGGTAGGTAGATAGATACAGATAGGTAGGTAGGTAGATTGATAGATAGAGATAGGTAGGTAGGTAGGTAGATAGATAGAGATAGGTAGGTAGGTAGATTGACAGATACAGATAGGTAGGTAGGTAGATAGATAGATAGATAGAGATAGGTAGGTAGGTAGATAGATAGATAGAGATAGGTATGTAGGTAGATAGATAGATAGAGATAGGTAGGTAGGTAGATTGATAGATAGAGATAGGTAGGTAGGTAGGTAGATAGATAGAGATAGGTAGGTAGGTAGATAGATAGATAGAGATAGGTAGGTAGGTAGATAGATAGATACATATATGTAGGTAGGTAGATAGATAGATAGAGGTAGGTAGA
Source organism: Crotalus helleri (assembly GCA_024509115.1). Taxonomy (NCBI): domain Eukaryota; kingdom Metazoa; phylum Chordata; class Lepidosauria; order Squamata; family Viperidae; genus Crotalus; species Crotalus helleri. The sequence continues at coordinate 152,922 of JAKSXO010000167.1, read as the reverse complement.
TTGATAGATAGAGATAGGTAGGAAGGTAGGTAGGTAGATATATAGAGATAGGTAGGTAGGTAGATAGATAGAGATAGGTAGGTAGGTAGATTGATAGATACAGATAGGTAGGTAGGTAGATTCATAGATACAGATAGGTAGGTAGGTAGATTGATAGATAGAGATAGGTAGGTAGGTAGATAGATAGATAGAGATAGGTAGGTAGGTAGATTGGTAGATACAGATCGGTAGGTAGGTAGATTGATAGATAGAGATAGGTAGGCAGGTAGATAGATAGATAGAGATAGGTAGGTAGGTAGATAGATACAGATAGGTAGGTAGATTGATAGATAGAGATAGGTAGGTAGGTAGATAGATAGATAGAGATAGGTAGGTAGGTAGATTGATTGATAGAGATATGTAGATAGGTAAATAGATAGATACAGATAGGTAGGTAGGTAGATAGATAGATAGATAGAGATAGGTAGGTAGGTAGATAGATAGATAGGGATAGGTAGGTTGGTAGATAGATAGATAGAGATAGGTAGTTAGGTAGATTGATAGATACAGATAGGTAGGTAGGTAGATAGATAGATAGAGATAGGTAGGTAGGTAGATTGATAGATACAGATATGTAGGTAGGTAGATAGATAGATAGAGATAGGTAGGTAGGTAGATAGATAGATAGAGATAGGTAGGTAGGTAGATAGATAGATACAGGTAGGTAGGTAGATATATAGATACAGATATGTAGGTAGGTAGATAGATAGATACAGATAGGTAGGTAGGTAGGTAGGTAGATAGATACAGATATGTAGGTAGGTAGATAGATAGATAGATAGAGATAGGTAGGTAGGTAGATTGATAGATAGAGATAGGTAGGTAGGTAGGTAGATAGATAGAGATAGGTAGGTAGGTAGATATATAGATACAGATATGTAGGTAGATAGATAGAGATAGGTAGGTAGGTAGATATATAGATACAGGTATGTAGGTAGATAAATAGATAGAGATAGGTAGGTAGGTAGATAGATAGATAGAGATAGGTAGGTAAATAGATTGATAGATAGAGATAGGTAGGTAGGTAGATTGATAGATAGAGATAGGTAGGTAGGTAGATTGATAGATAGAGATAGACAGGTAGGTAGGTAGATCGATACAGATAGGTAGGTAGATAGATAAATACAGATAGGTGGCTACGTGGATAGATAGATAGAGATAGGTAGGTAGGTAGATTGATAGATAGAGATAGGTAGGTAGGTAGATTGATAGATAGAGATAGGTAGGTAGGTAGATTGATAGATAGAGATAGACAGGTAGGTAGGTAGATCGATACAGATAGGTAGGTAGATAGATAAATACAGATAGGTGGCTACGTGGATAGATAGATAGAGATAGGTAGGTAGGTAGATTGATAGATAGAGATAGGTAGGTAGGTAGATTGATAGATACAGATAGGTAGGTAGGTAGGTAGGTAGATAGATACAGATAGGTAGGGAGATAGATAAATACAGATAGGTGGGTAGGTAGATAGATAGATAGAGATAGGTAGGTAGGTAGATAGATAGATAGAGATAGGTAGGTAGGTAGATAGATAGATAGGGATAGGTAGGTTGGTAGATAGATAGATAGAGATAGGTAGTTAGGTAGATTGATAGATACAGATAGGTAGGTAGGTAGATAGATAGATAGAGATAGGTAGGTAGGTAGATTGATAGATACAGATAGGTAGGTAGGTAGATAGATAGATAGAGATAGGTAGGTAGGTAGATAGATAGATAGAGATAGGTAGGTAGGTAGATAGATAGATACAGGTAGGTAGGTAGGTAGATTGATAGATAGAGATAGGTAGGTAGGTAGATAGATAGATAGAGATAGGTAGGTAGGTAGATAGATAGATAGAGATAGGTAGGTAGGTAGATAGATAGATAGGGATAGGTAGGTTGGTAGATAGATAGATAGAGATAGGTAGTTAGGTAGATTGATAGATACAGATAGGTAGGTAGGTAGATAGATAGATAGAGATAGGTAGGTAGGTAGATTGATAGATACAGATACGTAGGTAGATAGATAGATAGAGATAGGTAGGTAGGTAGATAGATAGATAGAGATTGGTAGGTAGGTAGATAGATAGATACAAGTAGGTAGGTAGATATATAGATACAGATATGTTGGTAGGTAGATAGATAGATACAGATAGGTAGGTAGGTAAGTAGATAGATACAGATATGTAGGGAGGTAGATAGATAGATAGAGAGGTAGGTAGGTAGATTGATAGATAGAGATAGGTAGGAAGGTAGGTAGATAGATAGAGATAGGTAGGTAGGTAGATAGATAGATAGAGATAGGTAGGTAGGTAGATTGATAGATAGAGATAGGTAGGTAGGTAGGTAGATAGATAGAGATAGGTAGGTAGGTAGATAGATAGATAGATACAGATATGTAGGTAGGTAGATAGATAAATACAGATAGGTGGCTACGTTGATAGATAGATAGAGATAGGTAGGTAGGTAGATTGATAGATAGAGATAGGTAGGTAGGTAGATTGATAGATACAGATAGGTAGGTAGGTAGGTAGATAGATACAGATAGGTAGGGAGATAGATAAATACAGATAGGTGGGTAGGTAGATAGATAGATAGAGATAGGTAGGTAGGTAGATTGATAGATACAGATAGGTAGGTAGGTAGATTGATAGATAGAGATAGGTAGGTAGGTAGATAGATAGATAGAGATAGGTAGGTAGGTAGATAGATAAAGATAGGTAGGTAGGTAGATATATAGATACAGATATGTAGGTAGATAGATAGAGATAGGTAGGTAGGTAGATAGATAGATAAATAGAGATAGGTAGTTAGGTAGATAGATAGATACAGATAGGTAGGTAGGTAGATTGATAGATAGAGATAGGTAGGTAGGTAGATTGATAGATAGAGATAGGTAGGTAGGTAGATAGATAGATAGAGATAGGTAGGTAGGTAGATTGATAGATACAGATAGGTAGGTAGGTAGATTAATAGATAGAGATAGGTAGGTAGGTAGATAGATAGATAGAGATAGGTAGGTAGGTAGGTAGATAGATAAAGATAGGTAGGTAGGTAGATATATAGATACAGATATGTAGGTAGATAGATAGATAGAGATAGGTAGGTAGGTAGATAGATAGATAGAGATAGGTAGGTAGGTAGATAGATAGATACAGATAGGTATGTAGGTAGATTGATAGATAGAGATAGGTAGGTAGGTAGATTGATAGATAGAGATAGGTAGGTAGGTAGGTAGGTAGATAGATAGAGATAGGTAGGTAGGTAGATTGATAGATACAGAGAGGTAGGTAGGTAGATTGATAGATAGAGATAGGTAGGTAGGTAGATAGATAGATAGAGATAGGTAGGAAGGTAGATTGATAGATACAGATAGGTAGGTAGGTAGATTGATAGATAGAGATAGGTAGGTAGGTAGATAGATAGATAGAGATAGGTAGGTAGGTAGATTGATAGATAGAGATAGGTAGGTAGGTAGGTAGATAGATAGAGAGGTAGGTAGGTAGATATATAGATACAGATATGTAGGTAGATAGATAGAGATAGGTAGGTAGGTAGATATATAGATACAGATATGTAGGTAGATAGATAGATAGAGATAGGTAGGTAGGTAGATAGATAGATAGAGATAGGTAGGTAGGTAGATAGATAGATACAGATAGGTAGGTAGGTAGATTGATAGATAGAGATAGGTAGGTAGGTAGACTGATAGATAGAGATAGGTAGGTAGGTAGGTAGGTAGGTAGATAGATAGATAAGATAGATAGGTAGGTAGGTAGATAGATAGATAGAAGATAGGTAGGTAGGTAGATGATAGATAGAGATAGGTAGGTAGGTAGGTAGATAGATAGATAGAGATAGGTAGGTAGGTAGATTGATAGATACAGATAGGTAGGTAGGTAGATTGATAGATAGAGAAGGTAGGTAGATAGATAGATAGATAGGTAGGACGGTAGATTGATAGATAGAGATAGGTAGGTAGGTAGATGATAGATACAGATAGGTAGGTAGTAGATAGATAGAGATAGGTAGGTAGGTAGATTGATAGATAGAGATAGGTAGGTAGGTAGATAGATAGATAGAGATAGGTAGGTAGGTAGATAGATAGATACAGATAGGTAGGTAGGTAGATAGATAGATAGAGATAGGTAGGTAGGTAGATAGATAGATACAGATAGGTAGGTAGGTAGATTGATAGATAGAGATAGGTAGGTAGTAGTGATAGATAGATAAGATAGTAGGTAGGTAGGTAGATAGATAGAGATAGAGTAGAAGAGTAGGTAGGTAGAGTAGATAGAGATAGTAGTAGCTAGATAATAGAGATAGGTAGGTAGATAGATAGATAGAGATAGGTAGGTAGGTAGATTGATAGATAGATAGGTAGGTAGGTAGATAGATAGATAGAGATAGGTAGGTAGGTAGATAGATAGATAGAGATAGGTAGGTAGATTGATAGATAGAGATAGGTAGGTAGGTAGATTGATAGATAGAGATAGGTAGGTAGGTAGATAGATAGATACAGAGATAGAGATAGGTAGGTAGGTAGATTGAGATAGAGATAGGTAGGTAGGTAGATAGATAGATCAGATAGGTAGGTAGGTAGATTGATAGATAGAGATAGGTAGGTAGGTAGATAGATAGATAAGATAGTAGGTAGGTAGAGATAGATAGAGATAGGTAGGTAGGTAGATAGATAGATAGAGATAGGTAGTAGGTAGATAGATAGATACAGATAGGTAGGTAGGTAGATAGATAGATAGAGATAGGTGGGTAGGTAGATAGATAGATACAGATAGGTAGGTAGGTAGATGATAGATAGAGATAGGTAGGTAGGTAGATAGATAGATAGAGATAGGTAGGTAGGTAGATTGATAGAGATAGGTAGGTAGGTAGGTAGATAGAGATAGGAGGTAGGTAGATGATAGATACAGAGAGGTAGGTAGGTAGATTGATAGATAGAGATAGGTAGGGTAGGTAGATAGATAGATACAGATAGGTAGGTAGGTAGATTGATAGATAGAGATAGGTAGGTAGGTAGGTAGGTAGATAGAGATAGGTAGGTAGGTAGATTGATAGAGATAGATAGGTAGGTAGGTAGATAGATAGAGATAGGTACGTAGGTAGATTGATAGATAGAGAGGTAGGTAGGTAGATGATAGATAGAGATAGGTAGGTAGGTAGATAGATAGATAGAGATAGGTAGGTAGGTAGATTGATAGATAGAGATAGGTAGGTAGGTAGGTAGATAGATAGAGATAGGTAGGTAGGTAGATATATAGATACAGATATGTAGGTAGATAGATAGAGATAGGTAGGTAGGTAGATATATAGATACAGATATGTAGGTAGATAGATAGATAGAGATAGGTAGGTAGGTAGATAGATAGAGATAGGTAGGTAGGTAGGTAGATAAATAGATAGAGATAGGTAGGTAGGTAGATTGATAGATACAGATAGGTAGGTAGGTAGATAGATAGATACAGATAGGTAGGTAGGTAGGTAGATAGATACAGATAGGTAGGTAGATAGATAAATACAGATAGGTGGCTACGTTGATAGATAGATAGAGATAGGTAGGTAGGTAGATTGATAGATAGAGATAGGTAGGTAGGTAGATTGATAGATACAGATAGGTAGGTAGGTAGGTAGATAGATACAGATAGGTAGGAGAGATAAATACAGATAGGTGGGTAGGTAGATAGATAGATAGAGATAGGTAGGTAGGTAGATTGATAGATACAGATAGGTAGGTAGCTAGATAGATAGATACAGATAGGTTGGTAGGTATATTGATAGATAGAGATAGGTAGGTAGGTAGATTGATAGATAGAGATAGGTAGGTAGGTAGATTGATAGATACAGATAGGTAGGTAGGTAGGTAGATAGATACAGATAGGTAGGTAGATAGATAAATACAGATAGGTGGCTACGTTGATAGATAGATAGAGATAGGTAGGTAGGTAGATTGATAGATAGAGATAGGTAGGTAGGTAGATTGATAGATACAGATTGGTAGGTAGGTAGGTAGATAGATACAGATAGGTAGGGAGATAGATAAATACAGATAGGTGGGTAGGTAGATAGATAGATAGAGATAGGTAGGTAGGTAGATTGATAGATACAGATAGGTAGTAGGTAGATAGATAGATACAGATAGGTAGGTAGGTAGATTGATAGATAGAGATAGGTAGGTAGATAGATAGATAGAGATAGGTAGGTAGGTAGATTGATAGATACAGATAGGTAGGTAGGTAGGTAGAGAGATACAGATAGGTAGGTAGATAGATAAATACAGATAGGTGGCTACGTTGATAGATAGATAGAGATAGGTAGGTAGGTAGATTGATAGATAGAGATAGGTAGGTAGGTAGGTAGATAGATACAGATAGGTAGGTAGGTACATTGATAGATAGAGATAGGTAGGTAGATAGATAGATAGAGATAGGTAGGTAGGTAGATAGATAGATAGAGATAGGTAGGTAGGTAGATTGATAGATACAGATAGGTAGGTAGGTAGATAGATAGATACAGATAGGTAGGTAGGTAGATTGATAGATAGAGATAGGTAGGTAGATAGATAGATAGAGATAGGTAGGTAGGTAGATAGATAGATAGAGATAGGTAATTAGGTAGATTGATAGATACAGATAGTTAGGTAGGTAGATAGATAGATAGAGATAGGTAGGTAGGTAGATAGATAGATAGAGATAGGTAGGTAGGTAGATAGATAGATACAGATAGATAGGTAGGTAGATAGATAGATACAGATAGGTAGGTAGGTATATTGATAGATAGAGATAGGTAGGTAGGTAGGTAGATAGATAGAGATAGGTAGGTAGGTAGGTGGATAGATAGTAAGATAGGTAGGTAGGTAGATAGATAGATAGATAGGTAGGTAGGTAGGTAGATAGATACAGATAGGTAGGTAGGTAGATTGATAGATAGAGATAGGTAGGTAGGTAGGTAGATAGATAGAGATAGGTAGGTAGGTAGATTGGAAGATACAGATAGGTAGGTAGGTAGATAGATAGATAGAGATAGGTAGGTAGATAGATAGATAGATAGAGATAGGTATGTAGGTAGTAGATAGATAGATAGAGATAGGTAGGTAGGTAGATTGATAGATAGAGATAGGTAGGTAGGTAGGTAGATAGATAGAGATAGGTAGGTAGGTAGATAGATAGATAGAGATAGGTAGGTAGGTAGATAGATAGATACAGATATGTAGGTAGGTAGATAGATAGATAGAGGTAGGTAGATTGATAGATAGAGATAGGTAGGAAGGTAGGTAGGTAGATATATAGAGATAGTAGGTAGGTAGATAGAAGAGATAGGTAGGTAGGTAGATTGATAGATAGAGATAGGTAGGTAGGTAGATTCATAGATACAGATAGGTAGGTAGGTAGATTGATAGATAGAGATAGGTAGGTAGGTAGATAGATAGATAGAGATAGGTAGGTAGGTAGATTGGTAGATACAGATCGGTAGGTAGGTAGATTGATAGATAGAGATAGGTAGGCAGGTAGATAGATAGATAGAGATAGGTAGGTAGGTAGATAGATACAGATAGGTAGGTAGATTGATAGATAGAGATAGGTAGGTAGGTAGATAGATAGATAGAGATAGGTAGGTAGGTAGATTGATTGATAGAGATATGTAGATAGGTAGATAGATAGATACAGATAGGTAGGTAGGTAGATAGATAGATAGAGATAGGTAGGTAGGTAGATAGATAGATAGGGATAGGTAGGTTGGTAGATAGATAGATAGAGATAGGTAGTTAGGTAGATTGATAGATACAGATAGGTAGGTAGGTAGATAGATAGATAGAGATAGGTAGGTAGGTAGATTGATAGATACAGATAGGTAGGTAGGTAGATAGATAGATAGAGATAGGTAGGTAGGTAGATAGATAGATAGAGATAGGTAGGTAGGTAGATAGATACAGATATGTAGGTAGGTAGATAGATAGATACAGATAGGTAGGTAGGTAGGTAGATAGATACAGATATGTAGGTAGGTAGATAGATAGATAGATAGAGATAGGTAGGTAGGTAGATTGATAGATAGAGATAGGTAGGTAGGTAGGTAGATAGATAGAGATAGGTAGGTAGGTAGATAGATAGATAGAGATAGGTAGGTAGGTAGATAGATAGATACAGATAGATAGGTAGGTAGATAGATAGATACAGATAGGTAGGTAGGTATATTGATAGATAGAGATAGGTAGGTAGGTAGGTAGATAGATAGAGATAGGTAGGTAGGTAGGTGGATAGATAGAGATAGGTAGGTAGGTAGATAGATAGATAGATAGGTAGGTAGGTAGGTAGGTAGATAGATACAGATAGGTAGGTAGGTAGATTGATAGATAGAGATAGGTAGGTAGGTAGGTAGATAGATAGAGATAGGTAGGTAGGTAGATTGACAGATACAGATAGGTAGGTAGGTAGATAGATAGATAGAGATAGGTAGGTAGGTAGGTAGATAGATAGATAGAGATAGGTATGTAGGTAGATAGATAGATAGATAGGTAGGTAGGTAGATTGATAGATAGAGATAGGTAGGTAGGTAGTAGATAGATAGAGATAGGTAGGTAGGTAGATAGATAGATAGAGATAGGTAGGTAGGTAGATAGATAGATACAGATATGTAGGTAGGTAGATAGATAGATAGAGGTAGGTAGATTGATAGATAGAGATAGGTAGGAAGGTAGGTAGGTAGATATATAGAGATAGGTAGGTAGGTAGATAGATAGAGATAGGTAGGTAGGTAGATTGATAGATAGAGATAGGTAGGTAGGTAGATTCATAGATACAGATAGGTAGGTAGGTAGATTGATAGATAGAGATAGGTAGGTAGGTAGATAGATAGATAGAGATAGGTAGGTAGGTAGATTGGTAGATACAGATCGGTAGGTAGGTAGATTGATAGATAGAGATAGGTAGGCAGGTAGATAGATAGATAGAGATAGGTAGAGTAGGTAGATAGATACAGATAGGTAGGTAGATTGATAGATAGAGATAGGTAGGTAGGTAGATAGATAGATAGAGATAGGTAGGTAGGTAGATTGATGATAGAGATATGTAGATAGGTAGATAGATAGATACAGATAGGTAGGTAGGTAGATAGATAGATAGAGATAGGTAGGTAGGTAGTAGATAGATAGGGATAGGTAGGTTGGTAGATAGATAGATAGAGATAGGTAGTTAGGTAGATTGATAGATACAGATAGGTAGGTAGGTAGATAGATAGATAGAGATAGGTAGGTAGGTAGATTGATAGATACAGATAGGTAGGTAGTAGATAGATAGATAGAGATAGGTAGGTAGGTAGATAGATAGATAGAGATAGGTAGGTAGGTAGATAGATAGATACAGGTAGGTAGGTAGATATATAGATACAGATATGTAGGTAGGTAGATAGATAGATACAGATAGGTAGGTGGTAGGTAGATAGATACAGATATGTAGGTAGGTAGATAGATAGATAGATAGAGATAGGTAGGTAGGTAGATTGATAGATAGAGATAGGTAGGTAGGTAGGTAGATAGATAGAGATAGGTAGGTAGGTAGATAGATAGATAGAGATAGGTAGGTAGGTAGATAGATAGATACAGATAGATAGGTAGGTAGATAGATAGATACAGATAGGTAGGTAGGTATATTGATAGATAGAGATAGGTAGGTAGGTAGGTAGATAGATAGAGATAGGTAGGTAGGTAGGTGGATAGTAGAGATAGGTAGGTAGGTAGATAGATAGATAGATAGGTAGGTAGGTAGGTAGGTAGATAGATACAGATAGGTAGGTAGGTAGATTGATAGATAGAGATAGGAAGGTAGGTAGGTAGATAGATAGAGATAGGTAGGTAGGTAGATTGACAGATACAGATAGGTAGGTAGGTAGATAGATAGATAGAGATAGGTAGGTAGGTAGGTAGATAGATAGATAGTTGATAGGTATGTAGGTAGATAGATAGATAGAGATAGGTAGGTAGGTAGATTGATAGATAGAGATAGGTAGGTAGGTAGGTTGATAGATAGAGATAGGTAGGTAGGTAGATAGATAGATAGAGATAGGTAGGTAGGTAGATAGATAGATACAGATATGTAGGTAGGTAGATAGATAGATAGAGGTAGGTAGATTGATAGATAGAGATAGGTAGGAAGGTAGGTAGGTAGATATATAGAGATAGGTAGGTAGGTAGATAGATAGAGATAGGTAGGTAGGTAGATTGATAGATAGAGATAGGTAGGTAGGTAGATTCATAGATACAGATAGGTAGGTAGGTAGATTGATAGATAGAGATAGGTAGGTAGGTAGATAGATAGATAGAGATAGGTAGGTAGGTAGATTGGTAGATACAGATCGGTAGGTAGGTAGATTGATAGATAGAGATAGGTAGGCAGGTAGATAGATAGATAGAGATAGGTAGGTAGGTAGATAGATACAGATAGGTAGGTAGATTGATAGATAGAGATAGGTAGGTAGGTAGATAGATAGATAGAGATAGGTAGGTAGGTAGATTGATTGATAGAGATATGTAGATAGGTAGATAGATAGATACAGATAGGTAGGTAGGTAGATAGATAGATAGTGATAGGTAGGTAGGTAGATAGATAGATAGGGATAGGTAGGTTGGTAGATAGATAGATAGAGATAGGTAGTTAGGTAGATTGATAGATACAGATAGGTAGGTACGTAGATAGATAGATAGAGATAGGTAGGTAGGTAGATTGATAGATACAGATAGGTAGGTAGGTAGATAGATAGATAGAGATAGGTAGGTAGGTAGATAGATAGATAGAGATAGGTAGGTAGGTAGATAGATAGATACAGGTAGGTAGGTAGATATATAGATACAGATATGTAGGTAGGTAGATAGATAGATACAGATAGGTAGGTAGGTAGGTAGATAGATACAGATATGTAGGTAGGTAGATAGATAGATAGATAGAGATAGGTAGGTAGGTAGATTGATAGATAGAGTTAGGTAGGTAGGTAGGTAGATAGATAGAGATAGGTAGGTAGGTAGATAGATAGATAGAGATAGGTAGGTAGGTAGATTGATAGATAGAGATAGGTAGGTAGGTAGGTAGATAGATAGAGATAGGTACGTAGGTAGCTATATAGATACAGATATGTAGGTAGATAGATAGAGATAGGTAGGTAGGTAGATATATAGATACAGATATGTAGGTAGATAAATAGATAGAGATAGGTAGGTAGGTAGATAGATAGATAGAGATAGGTAGGTAAGTAGATTGATAGATAGAGATAGGTAGGTAGGTAGATTGATAGATAGAGATAGGTAGGTAGGTAGATTGATAGATACAGATAGACAGATAGGTAGGTAGATCGATACAGATAGGTAGGTAGATAGATAAATACAGATAAGTGGCTACGTGGATAGATAGATAGAGATAGGTAGGTAGGTAGATTGATAGATAGAGATAGGTAGGTAGGTAGATTGATAGAAACAGATAGGTAGGTAGGTAGGTAGATAGATACAGATAGGTAGGGAGATAGATAAATACAGATAGGTGGGTAGGTAGATAGATAGATAGAGATAGGTAGGTAGGTAGATAGATAGATAGAGATAGGTAGGTAGGTAGATAGATAGATAGAGATAGGTAGGTAGGTAGGTAGATAGATAGATAGGGATAGGTAGGTTGGTAGATAGATAGATAGAGATAGGTAGTTAGGTAGATTGATAGATACAGATAGGTAGGTAGGTAGATAGATAGATAGAGATAGGTAGGTAGGTAGATTGATAGATACAGATAGGTAGGTAGGTAGATAGATAGATAGAGATAGGTAGGTAGGTAGATAGATAGATACAGGTAGGTAGGTAGGTAGATTGATAGATAGAGATAGGTAGGTAGGTAGATAGATAGATAGAGATAGGTAGGTAGGTAGATAGATAGATAGAGATAGGTAGGTAGGTAGATAGATAGATAGATAGATAGGGATAGGTAGGTTGGTAGATAGATAGATAGATAGAGATAGGTAGTTAGGTAGATTGATAGATACAGATAGGTAGGTAGGTAGATAGATAGATAGAGATTGGTAGGTAGGTAGATAGATAGATACAAGTAGGTAGGTAGATATATAGATACAGATATGTAGGTAGGTAGATAGATAGATACAGATAGGTAGGTAGGTAGGTAGATAGATACAGATATGTAGGTAGGTAGATAGATAGATAGAGATAGGTAGGTAGGTAGATTGATAGATAGAGATAGGTAGGAAGGTAGGTAGATAGATAGAGATAGGTAGGTAGGTAGATAGATAGATAGAGATAGGTAGGTAGGTAGATTGATAGATAGAGATAGGTAGGTAGGTAGGTAGATAGATAGAGATAGGTAGGTAGGTAGATATATAGATACAGATATGTAGGTAGATAGATAGAGATAGGTAGGTTGGTAGATATATAGATACAGATATGTAGGTAGATAGATAGATAGAGGTAGGTAGGTAGGTAGATAGAAAGATAGAGATAGGTAGGTAGATTGATAGATAGAGATAGGTAGGTAGGTAGATTGATAGATAGAGATAGGTAGGTAGGTAGATTGATAGATAGAGATAGGTAGGTAGGTAGGTAGATCGATACAGATAGGTAGGTAGATAGATAAATACAGATAGGTGGCTACGTGGATAGATAGATAGAGATAGGTAGGTAGGTAGATTGATAGATACAGATAGGTAGGTAGGTAGGTAGATAGATACAGATAGGTAGGGAGATAGATAAATACAGATAGGTGTAGGTAGATAGATAGAGATAGGTAGGTAGGTTGATTGATAGATACAGATAGGTAGGTAGGTAGATAGATAGATACAGGTAGGTAGGTAGGTAGATAGATAGATAGAGATAGGTAGGTAGGTAGATTGATAGATACAGATAGGTAGGTAGGTAGATAGATAGATAGAGATAGGTAGGTAGGTAGATAGATAGATAGAGATAGGTAGGTAGGTAGATAGATAGATACAGATAGATAGGTAGGTAGATAGATAGATACAGATAGGTAGGTAGGTATATTGATAGATAGAGATAGGTAGGTAGGTAGGTAGATAGATAGAGATAGGTAGGTAGGTAGATAGATAGATAGGTAGGTAGGTAGGTAGGTAGATAGATACAGATAGGTAGGTAGGTAGATTGATAGATAGAGATAGGTAGGTATGTAGGTAGATAGATAGAGATAGGTAGGTAGGTAGATTGATAGATACAGATAGGTAGGTAGGTAGATAGATAGATAGAGATAGGTAGTTAGGTAGATTGATAGATACAGATAGGTAGGTAGGTAGATAGATAGATAGATAGAGATAGGTAGGTAGGTAGATGGATAGATACAGATAGGTAGGTAGGTAGATAGATAGATAGAGATAGGTAGGTAGGTAGATAGATAGATAGAGATAGGTAGGTAGGTAGATAGATAGATACAGGTAGGTAGGTAGATATATAGATACAGATATGTAGGTAGGTAGATAGATAGATACAGATAGGTAGGTAGGTAGGTAGGTAGATAGATACAGATATGTAGGTAGGTAGATAGATAGATAGAGATAGGTAGGTAGGTAGATTGATAGATAGAGATAGGTAGGTAGGTAGATAGATAGAGATAGGTAGGTAGGTAGATAGATAGATAGAGATAGGTAGGTAGGTAGATTGATAGATAGAGATAGGTAGGTAGGTAGGTAGATAGATAGAGATAGGTAGGTAGGTAGATATATAGATACAGATATGTAGGTAGATAGATAGAGATAGGTAGGTAGGTAGATATATAGATACAGATATGTAGGTAGATAGATAGATAGAGATAGGTAGGTAGGTAGATAGATAGATAGAGATAGGTAGGTAGGTAGATTGATAGATAGAGATAGGTAGGTAGGTAGATTGATAGATAGAGATAGGTAGGTAGGTAGATTGATAGATACAGATAGATAGGTAGGTAGGTAGATCGATACAGATAGGTAGGTAGATAGATAAATACAGATAGGTGGCTACGTGGATAGATAGATAGAGATAGGTAGGTAGGTAGATTGATAGATAGAGATAGGTAGGTAGGTAGATTGATAGATACAGATAGGTAGGTAGGTAGATAGATAGATAGAGATAGGTAGGTAGGTAGATAGATAGATACAGGTAGGTAGGTAGATATATAGATACAGATATGTAGTTAGGTAGATAGATAGATACAGATAGGTAGGTAGGTAGGTAGATAGATACAGATATAGAGGTAGGTAGATAGATAGATAGAGATAGGTAGGTAGGTAGATTGATAGATAGAGATAGGTAGGTAGGTAGGTAGGTAGATAGATAGAGATAGGTAGGTAGGTAGATAGATAGATAGAGATAGGTAGGTAGGTAGATTGATAGATAGAGATAGGTAGGTAGGTAGGTAGGTAGATAGATAGAGATAGGTAGGTAGGTAGATTGATAGATACAGATAGATAGGTAGGTAGGTAGATCGATACAGATAGGTAGGTAGATAGATAAATACAGATAGGTGGCTACGTGGATAGATAGATAGAGATAGGTAGGTAGGTAGATTGATAGATAGAGATAGGTAGGTAGGTAGATTGATAGATACAGATAGGTAGGTAGGTAGGTAGGTAGATAGATACAGATAGGTAGGGAGATAGATAAATACAGATAGGTGGGTAGGTAGATAGATAGAGATAGGTAGGTAGGTAGATTGATAGATACAGATAGGTAGGTAGGTAGATAGATAGATACAGGTAGGTAGGTAGGTAGATAGATAGATAGAGATAGGTAGTTAGGTAGATTGATAGATACAGATAGGTAGGTAGGTAGATAGATAGATAGAGATAGGTAGGTAGGTAGATTGATAGATACAGATAGGTAGGTAGGTAGATAGATAGAGATAGGTAGGTAGGTAGATAGATAGATAGAGATAGGTAGGTAGGTAGATAGATAGATACAGGTAGGTAGGTAGATATATAGATACAGATATGTAGGTAGGTAGATAGATAGATACAGATAGGTAGGTAGGTAGGTAGGTAGATAGATACAGATATGTAGGTAGGTAGATAGATAGATAGAGATAGGTAGGTAGGTAGATTGATAGATAGAGATAGGTAGGTAGGTAGATAGATAGAGATAGGTAGGTAGGTAGATAGATAGATAGAGATAGGTAGGTAGGTAGATTGATAGATAGAGATAGGTAGGTAGGTAGGTAGATAGATAGAGATAGGTAGGTAGGTAGATATATAGATACAGATATGTAGGTAGATAGATAGAGATAGGTAGGTAGGTAGATATATAGATACAGATATGTAGGTAGATAGATAGATAGAGATAGGTAGGTAGGTAGATAGATAGATAGAGATAGGTAGTTAGGTAGATTGATAGATACAGATAGGTAGGTAGGTAGATAGATAGATAGAGATAGGTAGGTAGGTAGATTGATAGATACAGATAGGTAGGTAGGTAGATAGATAGATAGAGATAGGTAGGTAGGTAGATAGATAGATAGAGATAGGTAGGTAGGTAGATAGATAGATACAGGTAGGTAGGTAGATATATAGATACAGATATGTAGGTAGGTAGATAGATAGATACAGATAGGTAGGTAGGTAGGTAGGTAGATAGATACAGATATGTAGGTAGGTAGATAGATAGATAGAGATAGGTAGGTAGGTAGATTGATAGATAGAGATAGGTAGGTAGGTAGATAGATAGAGATAGGTAGGTAGGTAGATAGATAGATAGAGATAGGTAGGTAGGTAGATTGATAGATAGAGATAGGTAGGTAGGTAGGTAGATAGATAGAGATAGGTAGGTAGGTAGATATATAGATACAGATATGTAGGTAGATAGATAGAGATAGGTAGGTAGGTAGATATATAGATACAGATATGTAGGTAGATAGATAGATAGAGATAGGTAGGTAGGTAGATAGATAGATAGAGATAGGTAGGTAGGTAGATTGATAGATAGAGATAGGTAGGTAGGTAGATTGATAGATAGAGATAGGTAGGTAGGTAGATTGATAGATACAGATAGATAGGTAGGTAGGTAGATCGATACAGATATGTAGGTAGATAGATAAATACAGATAGGTGGCTACGTGGATAGATAGAGATAGGTAGGTAGGTAGATTGATAGATAGAGATAGGTAGGTAGGTAGATTGATAGATACAGATAGGTAGGTAGGTAGATAGATAGATACAGGTAGGTAGGTAGGTAGATAGATAGATAGAGATAGGTAGGTAGGTAGATTGATAGATACAGATAGGTAGGTAGGTAGATAGATAGATAGAGATAGGTAGGTAGGTAGATAGATAGATAGAGATAGGTAGGTAGGTAGATAGATAGATACAGATAGATAGGTAGGTAGATAGATAGATACAGATAGGTAGGTAGGTATATTGATAGATAGAGATAGGTAGGTAGGTTGGTAGATAGATAGAGATAGGTAGGTAGGTAGATATATAGATACAGATATGTAGGTAGATAGATAGATAGAGATAGGTAGGTAGGTAGATAGAAAGATAGAGATAGGTAGGTAGGTAGATTGATAGATAGAGATAGGTAGGTAGGTAGATTGATAGATAGAGATAGGTAGGTAGGTAGATTGATAGATACAGATAGATAGGTAGGTAGGTAGATCGATACAGATAGGTAGGTAGATAGATAAATACAGATAGGTGGCTACGTGGATAGATAGATAGAGATAGGTAGGTAGGTAGATTGATAGATAGAGATAGGTAGGTAGGTAGATTGATAGATAGAGATAGGTAGGTAGGTAGGTAGATAGATACAGATAGGTAGGGAGATAGATAAATACAGATAGGTGGGTAGGTAGATAGATAGAGATAGGTAGGTAGGTAGATTGATAGATACAGATAGGTAGGTAGGTAGATAGATAGATACAGGTAGGTAGGTAGGTAGATAGATAGATAGAGATAGGTAGGTAGGTAGATTGATAGATACAGATAGGTAGGTAGGTAGATAGATAGATAGAGATAGGTAGGTAGGTAGATAGGTAGATAGAGATAGGTAGGTAGGTAGATAGATAGATACAGATAGATAGGTAGGTAGATAGATAGATACAGATAGGTAGGTAGGTATATTGATAGAGATAGGTAGGTAGGTAGATTGATAGATAGAGATAGGTAGGTAGGTAGATTGATAGATAGAGATAGGTAGGTAGGTAGATTGATAGATACAGATAGATAGGTAGGTAGGTAGATCGATACAGATAGGTAGGTAGATAGATAAATACAGATAGGTGGCTATGTGGATAGATAGATAGAGATAGGTAGGTAGGTAGATTGATAGATAGAGATAGGTAGGTAGGTAGATTGATAGATAGAGATAGGTAGGTAGGTAGGTAGATAGATACAGATAGGTAGGGAGATAGATAAATACAGATAGGTGGGTAGGTAGATAGATAGAGATAGGTAGGTAGGTAGATTGATAGATACAGATAGGTAGGTAGGTAGATAGATAGATACAGGTAGGTAGGTAGGTAGATAGATAGATAGAGATAGGTAGGTAGGTAGATTGATAGATACAGATAGGTAGGTAGGAAGATAGATAGATAGAGATAGGTAGGTAGGTAGATAGATAGATAGAGATAGGTAGGTAGGTAGATAGATAGATACAGATAGATAGGTAGGTAGATAGATAGATACAGATAGGTAGGTAGGTATATTGATAGAGATAGGTAGGTAGGTAGGTAGATAGATAGAGATAGGTAGGTAGGTAGGTAGATAGATAGATAGATAGGTAGGTAGGTAGGTAGATAGATACAGATAGGTAGGTAGGTAGATTGATAGATAGAGATAGGTAGGTAGGTAGGTAGATAGATAGAGATAGGTAGGTAGGTAGATTGATAGATACAGATAGGTAGGTAGGTAGATAGATAGATAGAGATAGGTAGTTAGGTAGATTGATAGATACAGATAGGTAGGTAGGTAGATAGATAGATAGAGATAGGTAGGTAGGTAGATTGATAGATACAGATAGGTAGGTAGGTAGATAGATAGATAGAGATAGGTAGGTAGGTAGATAGATAGATAGAGATAGGTAGGTAGGTAGGTAGATAGATACAGGTAGGTAGGTAGATATATAGATACAGATATGTAGTTAGGTAGATAGATAGATACAGATAGGTAGGTAGGTAGGTAGATAGATACAGATATAGAGGTAGGTAGATAGATAGATAGAGATAGGTAGGTAGGTAGATTGATAGATAGAGATAGGTAGGTAGATAGGTAGGTAGGTAGGTAGATAGATAGAGATAGGTAGGTAGGTAGATAGATAGATAGAGATAGGTAGGTAGGTAGATTGATAGATACAGATAGATAGGTAGGTAGGTAGATCGATACAGATAGGTAGGTAGATAGATAAATACAGATAGGTGGCTACGTGGATAGATAGATAGAGTTAGGTAGGTAGGTAGATTGATAGATAGAGATAGGTAGGTAGGTAGATTGATAGATACAGATAGGTAGGTAGGTAGGTAGGTAGATAGATACAGATAGGTAGGGAGATAGATAAATACAGATAGGTGGGTAGGTAGATAGATAGAGATAGGTAGGTAGGTAGATTGATAGATACAGATAGGTAGGTAGGTAGATAGATAGATACAGGTAGGTAGGTAGGTAGATAGATAGATAGAGATAGGTAGGTAGGTAGATTGATAGATACAGATAGGTAAGTAGGTAGATAGATAGATAGAGATAGGTAGGTAGGTAGATAGATAGATAGAGATAGGTAGGTAGGTAGATAGATAGATACAGATAGATAGGTAGGTAGATAGATAGATACAGATAGGTAGGTAGGTATATTGATAGATAGAGATAGGTAGGTAGGTAGGTAGATAGATAGAGATAGGTAGGTAGGTAGATAGATAGATAGATAGGTAGGTAGGTAGGTAGGTAGATAGATACAGATAGGTAGGTAGGTAGATTGATAGATAGAGATAGGTAGGTAGGTAGGTAGATAGATAGAGATAGGTAGGTAGGTAGATTGATAGATACAGATAGGTAGGTAGGTAGATAGATAGATAGAGATAGGTAGTTAGGTAGATTGATAGATACAGATAGGTAGGTAGGTAGATAGATAGATAGAGATAGGTAGGTAGGTAGATTGATAGATACAGATAGGTAGGTAGGTAGATAGATAGATAGAGATAGGTAGGTAGGTAGGTAGATAGATAGATAGAGATAGGTAGGTAGGTAGATAGATAGATACAGGTAGGTAGGTAGATATATAGATACAGATATGTAGTTAGGTAGATAGATAGATACAGATAGGTAGGTAGGTAGGTAGGTAGATAGATACAGATATGTAGGTAGGTAGATAGATAGATAGAGATAGGTAGGTAGGTAGATTGATAGATAGAGATAGGTAGGTAGGTAGGTAGATAGATAGAGATAGGTAGGTAGGTAGATAGATAGATAGAGATAGGTAGGTAGGTAGATTGATAGATAGAGATAGGTAGGTAGGTAGATAGATAGAGATAGGTAGGTAGGTAGATATATAGATACGGATATGTAGGTAGATAGATAGAGATAGGTAGGTAGGTAGATATATAGATACAGATATGTAGGTAGATAGATAGATAGAGATAGGTAGGTAGGTAGATAGATAGATAGAGATAGGTAGGTAGGTAGATTGATAGATAGAGATAGGTAGGTAGGTAGATTGATAGATAGAGATAGGTAGGTAGGTAGATTGATAGATACAGATAGATAGGTAGATAGGTAGATCGATACAGATAGGTAGGTAGATAGATAAATACAGATAGGTGGCTACGTGGATAGATAGATAGAGATAGGTAGGTAGGTAGATTGATAGATAGAGATAGGTAGGTAGGTAGATAGATAGATACAGATAGATAGGTAGGTAGATAGATAGATACAGATAGGTAGGTAGGTATATTGATAGATAGAGATAGGTAGGTAGGTAGGTAGATAGATAGAGATAGGTAGGTAGGTAGATAGATAGATAGATAGGTAGGTAGGTAGGTAGATAGATACAGATAGGTAGGTAGGTAGATTGATAGATAGAGATAGGTAGGTAGGTAGGTAGATAGATAGAGATAGGTAGGTAGGTAGATTGATAGATACAGATAGGTAGGTAGGTAGATAGATAGATAGAGATAGGTAGTTAGGTAGATTGATAGATACAGATAGGTAGGTAGGTAGATAGATAGATAGAGATAGGTAGGTAGGTAGATTGATAGATAGAGATAGGTAGGTAGGTAGGTAGATAGATAGAGATAGGTAGGTAGGTAGATATATAGATACAGATATGTAGGTAGATAGATAGAGATAGGTAGGTAGGTAGATATATAGATACAGATAGGTAGGTAGGTATATTGATAGATAGAGATAGGTAGGTAGGTAGATTGATAGATACAGATAGGTAGGTAGGTAGATTGATAGATAGAGATAGGTAGGTAGGTAGATAGATAGATAGAGATAGGTAGGTAGGTAGATTGATAGATACAGATCGGTAGGTAGGTAGATTGATAGAGAGAGATAGGTAGGCAGGTAGATAGATAGAGATAGGTAGGTAGGTAGGTAGATAGATACAGATAGGTAGGTAGATTGATAGATAGAGATAGGTAGGTAGGTAGATTGATAGATACAGATAGGTAGGTAGGTAGATAGATAGATAGAGATAGGTGGGTAGGTAGATAGATAGATAGAGACAGGTAGGTAGGTAGGTAGATAGATAGATAGATAGAGATAGGTAGGTAGGTAGATTGATAGATAGAGATAGGTAGGTAGGTAGGTAGATAGATAGAGATAGGTAGGTAGGTAGATAGATAGATAGAGATAGGTAGGTAGGTAGATAGATAGATACAGATATGTAGGTAGGTAGATAGATAGATAGAGAGAGGTAGGTAGGTAGATTGATAGATAGAGATAGGTAGGTAGGTAGATTGATAGATACAGATAGGTAGGTAGGTAGATAGATAGATAGAGATAGGTAGGTAGGTAGATAGATAGATAGAGATAGGTAGGTTGGTAGATTGATAGATAGAGATAGGTAGGTAGGTAGGTAGATAGATAGAGATAGGTAGGTAGGTAGATAGATAGATAGAGATAGGTAGGAAGGTAGGTAGATAGATAGAGATAGGTAGGTAGATAGATAGATAGAGATAGGTAGGTAGGTAGATTGATAGATAGAGATAGGTAGGTAGGTAGATTGATAGATACAGATAGGTAGGTAGGTAGATTGATAGATAGAGATAGGTAGGTAGGTAGATAGATAGATAGAGATAGGTAGGTAGGTAGATTGATAGATACAGATCGGTAGGTAGGTAGATTGATAGAGAGAGATAGGTAGGCAGGTAGATAGATAGAGATAGGTAGGTAGGTAGGTAGATAGATACAGATAGGTAGGTAGATTGATAGATAGAGATAGGTAG
This sequence comes from Crotalus helleri, assembly GCA_024509115.1. Lineage (NCBI taxonomy): Eukaryota > Metazoa > Chordata > Lepidosauria > Squamata > Viperidae > Crotalus > Crotalus helleri. Next base: position 131,489 of record JAKSXO010000167.1, on the reverse strand, counting down.
GTAGGTAGATAGATAGAGATAGGTAGGTAGGTAGATTGATAGATAGAGATAGGTAGATAGATAGATACAGATAGGTAGGTAGGTAGGTAGATAGATAGATAGAGATAGGTAGGTAGGTAGATAGATAGATAGATAGAGATAGGTAGGTAGGTAGATAGATAGATAGAGATAGGTAGCTAGGTAGATTGATAGATACAGATAGGTAGGTAGATATATAGATACAGATATGTAGGTAGGTAGATAGATAGATACAGATAGTTAGGTAGGTAGGTAGATAGATAGAGATAGGTAGGTAGGTAGATAGATAGATACAGGTAGGTAGGTAGGTAGATTGATAGATACAGATAGGTAGGTAGGTAGATAGATAGATACAGATTGGTAGGTAGATAGATAAATACAGATAGGTGTGTAGGTAGATAGATAGATAGAGATAGGTAGGTAGGTAGATTGATAGATAGAGATAGGTAGGTAGGTAGATTGATAGATACAGATAGGTAGGTAGGTAGATTGATAGATAGAGATAGGTATGTAGGTAGATAGATAGATAGAGATAGGTAGGTAGGTAGATAGATAGATAGATAGAGATAGGTAGGTAGGTAGATAGATAGATAGAGATAGGTAGGTAGGTAGATAGATAGATAGAGATAGGTAGGTAGGTAGATAGATAGATACAGATAGGTAGGTAGGCAGATAGATAGATACAGATATGTAGGTAGGTAGATTGATAGATAGAGATAGGTAAGTAGGTAGGTAGATAGATAGAGATAGGTAGGTAGGTAGATTGATAGAGATAGGTAGGTAGGTAGGTAGATAGATAGAGAGGTAGGTAGGTATATTGATAGATACAGATAGGTAGGTAGGTAGATTGATAGATAGAGATAGGTAGGTAGGTAGATAGATAGATAGAGATAGGTAGGTAGGTAGATTGATAGATACAGATAGGTAGGTAGGTAGATTGATAGATAGAGATAGGTAGGTAGGTAGATAGATAGATAGAGATAGGTAGGTAGGTAGGTAGGTAGATACAGATAGGTAGGTAGATAGATAGATAGAGATAGGTAGGTAGGTAGATAGATAGATACAGATAGGTAGGTAGGTAGATTGATAGATACAGATAGGTAGGTAGGTTGGTAGATAGATACAGATAGATAGATAGATAGGTTGGTAGATAGATACAGATAGGTAGATAGATAGATAGAGATAGGTAGGTAGGTAGATAGATAGATATAGGTAGGTAGGTAGATAGATAGATAGTGATAGGTAGGTAGGTAGCTAGATAGATAGAGATAGGTAGGTAGGTAGATAGATAGATACAGATAGGTAGGTAGGTAGATAGATACAGATAGGTAGGTAGGTAGATTGATAGATAGAGATAGGTAGGTAGGTAGGTAGATAAATAGAGATAGGTAGGTAGGTAGATTGATAGAGATAGGTAGGTAGGTAGGTAGATAGATAGATAGGTAGGTAGGTAGATTGATAGATACAGATAGGTAGGTAGGTAGATTGATAGAGATAGGTAGGTAGGTAGATAGATAGATAAAGATAGGTAGGTAGGTAGGTAGATAGATAGAGATAGGTAGGTAGGTAGATTGATAGATAGAGATAGGTAGATAGATAGATACAGATAGGTAGGTAGGTAGATAGATAGATAGAGATAGGTAGGTAGGTAGATAGATAGATAGAGATAGGTAGGTAGGTAGATAGATAGATAGAGATAGGTAGGTAGGTAGATAGATAGATACAGGTAGGTAGGTAGATATATAGATACAGATATGTAGGTAGGTAGATAGATAGATACAGATAGTTAGGTAGGTAGGTAGATAGATAGAGATAGGTAGGTAGGTAGATAGATAGATACAGGTAGGTAGGTAGGTAGATTGATAGATACAGATAGGTAGGTAGGTAGATAGATAGATACAGATTGGTAGGTAGATAGATAAATACAGATAGGTGTGTAGGTAGATAGATAGATAGAGATAGGTAGGTAGGTAGATTGATAGATAGAGATAGGTAGGTAGGTAGATTGATAGATACAGATAGGTAGGTAGGTAGATTGATAGATAGAGATAGGTATGTAGGTAGATAGATAGATAGAGATAGGTAGGTAGGTAGATAGATAGATAGATAGAGATAGGTAGGTAGGTAGATAGATAGATAGATAGAGATAGGTAGGTAGGTAGATAGATAGATAGAGATAGGTAGGTAGGTAGATAGATAGATACAGATAGGTAGGTAGGCAGATAGATAGATACAGATATGTAGGTAGGTAGATTGATAGATAGAGATAGGTAAGTAGGTAGGTAGATAGATAGAGATAGGTAGGTAGGTAGATTGATAGAGATAGGTAGGTAGGTAGGTAGATAGATAGAGAGGTAGGTAGGTATATTGATAGATACAGATAGGTAGGTAGGTAGATTGATAGATAGAGATAGGTAGGTAGGTAGATAGATAGATAGAGATAGGTAGGTAGGTAGATTGATAGATACAGATAGGTAGGTAGGTAGATTGATAGATAGAGATAGGTAGGTAGGTAGATAGATAGATAGAGATAGGTAGGTAGGTAGGTAGATAGATACAGATAGGTAGGTAGATAGATAGATAGAGATAGGTAGGTAGGTAGATAGATAGATACAGATAGGTAGGTAGGTAGATTGATAGATACAGATAGGTAGGTAGGTTGGTAGATAGATACAGATAGATAGATAGATAGGTTGGTAGATAGATACAGATAGGTAGATAGATAGATAGAGATAGGTAGGTAGGTAGATAGATAGATATAGGTAGGTAGGTAGATAGATAGATAGAGATAGGTAGGTAGGTAGCTAGATAGATAGAGATAGGTAGGTAGGTAGATAGATAGATACAGATAGGTAGGTAGGTAGATAGATACAGATAGGTAGGTAGGTAGATTGATAGATAGAGATAGGTAGGTAGGTAGGTAGATAAATAGAGATAGGTAGGTAGGTAGATTGATAGAGATAGGTAGGTAGGTAGGTAGATAGATAGATAGGTAGGTAGGTAGATTGATAGATACAGATAGGTAGGTAGGTAGATTGATAGATAGAGATAGGTAGGTAGGTAGATAGATAGATAGAGATAGGTGGGTAGGTAGATTGATAGATACAGATAGGTAGGTAGGTAGATTGATAGAGATAGGTAGGTAGGTAGATAGATAGATAAAGATAGGTAGGTAGGTAGGTAGATAGATACAGATAGGTAGGTAGATTGATAGATAGAGATAGGTAGGTAGGTAGATAGATAGATACAGATAGGTAGGTAGGTAGATAGATAGATAGAGATAGGTAGGTAGGTAGATAGATAGATAGAGATAGGAAGGTAGGTAGGTAGATAGATAGAGATAGGTAGGTAGGTAGATTGATAGATACAGATAGGTAGGTAGGTAGGTAGATCGATACAGATAGGTAGGTAGATAGATAAATACAGATAGGTGGCTACGTGGATAGATAGATAGAGATAGGTAGGTAGGTAGATTGATAGATAGAGATAGGTAGGTAGGTAGATTGATAGATACAGATAGGTAGGTAGGTAGGTAGATAGATACAGATAGGTAGGGAGATAGATAAATACAGATAGGTGGGTAGGTAGATAGATAGAGATAGGTAGGTAGGTAGATTGATAGATACAGATAGGTAGGTAGGTAGATAGATAGATACAGGTAGGTAGGTAGGTAGATAGATAGATAGATAGAGATAGGTAGGTAGATTGATAGATACAGATAGGTAGGTAGGTAGGTAGATAGATACAGATAGGTAGGGAGATAGATAAATACAGATAGGTGGGTAGGTAGATAGATAGAGATAGGTAGGTAGGTAGATTGATAGATACAGATAGGTAGGTAGGTAGATAGATAGATACAGGTAGGTAGGTAGGTAGATAGATAGATAGATAGATAGAGATAGGTAGGTAGATTGATAGATACAGATAGGTAGGTAGGTAGATAGATAGATAGAGATAGGTAGGTAGGTAGATAGATAGATAGAGATAGGTAGGTAGGTAGATAGATAGATACAGATAGATAGGTAGGTAGATAGATAGATACAGATAGGTAGGTAGGTATATTGATAGATAGAGATAGGTAGGTAGGTAGGTAGATAGATAGAGATAGGTAGGTAGGTAGATAGATAGATAGATAGGTAGGTAGGTAGGTAGATAGATACAGATAGGTAGGTAGGTAGATTGATAGATAGAGATAGGTAGGTAGGTAGGTAGATAGATAGAGATAGGTAGGTAGGTAGATTGATAGATACAGATAGGTAGGTAGGTAGATAGATATATAGAGATAGGTAGTTAGGTAGATTGATAGATACAGATAGGTAGGTAGGTAGATAGATAGATAGAGATAGGTAGGTAGGTAGATTGATAGATACAGATAGGTAGGTAGGTAGATGGATAGATAGAGATAGGTAGGTAGGTAGATAGATAGATACAGGTAGGTAGGTAGATATATAGATACAGATATGTAGTTAGGTAGATAGATAGATACAGATAGGTAGGTAGGTAGGTAGATAGATACAGATATGTAGGTAGGTAGATAGATAGATAGAGATAGGTAGGTAGGTAGATTGATAGATAGAGATAGGTAGGTAGGTAGGTAGATAGATAGAGATAGATAGGTAGGTAGATAGATAGATAGAGATAGGTAGGTAGGTAGATTGATAGATAGAGATAGGTAGGTAGGTAGGTAGATAGATAGAGATAGGTAGGTAGGTAGATATATAGATACAGATATGTAGGTAGATAGATAGAGATAGGTAGGTAGGTAGATATATAGATACAGATATGTAGGTAGATAGATAGATAGAGATAGGTAGGTAGGTAGATAGATAGATAGAGATAGGTAGGTAGGTAGATTGATAGATAGAGATAGGTAGGTAGGTAGATTGATAGATAGAGATAGGTAGGTAGGTAGATTGATAGATACAGATAGATAGGTAGGTAGGTAGATCGATACAGATAGGTAGGTAGATAGATAAATACAGATAGGTGGCTACGTGGATAGATAGATAGAGATAGGTAGGTAGGTAGATTGATAGATAGAGATAGGTAGGTAGGTAGATTGATAGATACAGATAGGTAGGTAGGTAGGTAGATAGATACAGATAGGTAGGGAGATAGATAAATACAGATAGGTGGGTAGGTAGATAGATAGATAGAGATAGGTAGGTAGGTAGATTGATAGATACAGATAGGTAGGTAGGTAGATAGATAGATACAGGTAGGTAGGTAGGTAGATAGATAGATAGAGATAGGTAGGTAGGTAGATTGATAGATACAGATAGGTAGGTAGGTAGATAGATAGATAGAGATAGGTAGGTAGGTAGATAGATAGATAGAGATAGGTAGGTAGGTAGATAGATAGATACAGATAGATAGGTAGGTAGATAGATAGATACAGATAGGTAGGTAGGTATATTGATAGATAGAGATAGGTAGGTAGGTTGGTAGATAGATAGAGATAGGTAGGTAGGTAGATAGATAGAGATAGGTAGGTAGGTAGATAGATAGATAGATAGGTAGGTAGGTAGGTAGATAGATACAGATAGGTAGGTAGGTAGATTGATAGATAGAGATAGGTAGGTAGGTAGGTAGATAGATAGAGATAGGTAGGTAGGTAGATTGATAGATACAGATAGGTAGGTAGGTAGATAGATAGATAGAGATAGGTGGGTAGGTAGATAGATAGATAGAGACAGGTAGGTAGGTAGGTAGATAGATAGATAGATAGATAGAGATAGGTAGGTAGGTAGGTAGGTAGATACAGATAGGTAGGTAGATTGATAGATAGAGATAATTAGGTAGGTAGATAGATAGAGATAGGTAGGTAGGTAGATTGATAGATAGAGATAGGTAGATAGATAGATACAGATAGGTAGGTAGGTAGATAGATAGATAGAGATAGGTAGGTAGGTAGATAGATAGATAGAGATAGGTAGGTAGGTAGATAGATAGATAGAGATAGGTAGCTAGGTAGATTGATAGATACAGATAGGTAGGTAGGTAGGTAGATTGATAGAGATAGGTAGGTAGGTAGATAGATAGATAGAGATAGGTAGGTAGGTAGATAGATAGATAGAGATAGGTAGGTAGGTAGATAGATAGATACAGGTAGGTAGGTAGATATATAGATACAGATATGTAGGTAGGTAGATAGATAGATACAGATAGTTAGGTAGGTAGGTAGATAGATAGAGATAGGTAGGTAGGTAGATAGATAGATACAGGTAGGTAGGTAGGTAGATTGATAGATACAGATAGGTAGGTAGGTAGATACATAGATACAGATTGGTAGGTAGATAGATAAATACAGATAGGTGTGTAGGTAGATAGATAGATAGAGATAGGTAGGTAGGTAGATTGATAGATAGAGATAGGTAGGTAGGTAGATTGATAGATACAGATAGGTAGGTAGGTAGATTGATAGATAGAGATAGGTAGGTAGGTAGATAGATAGATAGAGATAGGTAGGTAGGTAGATAGATAGATAGATAGAGATAGGTAGGTAGGTAGATAGATAGATAGAGATAGGTAGGTAGGTAGATAGATAGATAGAGATAGGTAGGTAGGTAGATAGATAGATACAGATAGGTAGGTAGGTAGATAGATAGATACAGATATGTAGGTAGGTAGATTGATAGATAGAGATAGGTAGGTAGGTAGGTAGATAGATAGAGATAGGTAGGTAGGTAGATTGATAGAGATAGGTAGGTAGGTAGGTAGATAGATAGAGAGGTAGGTAGGTATATTGATAGATACAGATAGGTAGGTAGGTAGATTGATAGATAGAGATAGGTAGGTAGGTAGATAGATAGATAGAGATAGGTAGGTAGGTAGATTGATAGATACAGATAGGTAGGTAGGTAGATTGATAGATAGAGATAGGTAGGTAGGTAGATAGATAGATAGAGATAGGTAGGTAGGTAGGTAGATAGATACAGATAGGTAGGTAGATAGATAGAGATAGGTAGGTACGTAGATAGATAGATAGAGATAGGTAGGTAGGTAGATAGATAGATACAGATAGGTAGGTAGGTAGATTGATAGATACAGATAGGTAGGTACGTTGGTAGATAGATACAGATAGATAGATAGATAGGTTGGTAGATAGATACAGATAGGTAGATAGATAGATAGAGATAGGTAGGTAGGTAGATAGATAGATATATGTAGGTAGGTAGATAGATAGATAGAGATAGGTAGGTAGGTAGCTAGATAGATAGAGATAGGTAGGTAGGTAGATAGATAGATACAGATAGGTAGGTAGGTAGATAGATACAGATAGGTAGGTAGGTAGATTGATAGATAGAGATAGGTAGGTAGGTAGGTAGATAAATAGAGATAGGTAGGTAGGTAGATTGATAGAGATAGGTAGGTAGGTAGGTAGATAGATAGATAGGTAGGTAGGTAGATTGATAGATACAGATAGGTAGGTAGGTAGATTGATAGATAGAGATAGGTAGGTAGGTAGATAGATAGATAGAGATAGGTAGCTAGGTAGATTGATAGATACAGATAGGTAGGTAGGTAGGTAGATTGATAGAGATAGGTAGGTAGGTAGATAGATAGATAGAGATAGGTAGGTAGGTAGATAGATAGATAGAGATAGGTAGGTAGGTAGATAGATAGATACAGGTAGGTAGGTAGATATATAGATACAGATATGTAGGTAGGTAGATAGATAGATACAGATAGTTAGGTAGGTAGGTAGATAGATAGAGATAGGTAGGTAGGTAGATAGATAGATACAGGTAGGTAGGTAGGTAGATTGATAGATACAGATAGGTAGGTAGGTAGATACATAGATACAGATTGGTAGGTAGATAGATAAATACAGATAGGTGTGTAGGTAGATAGATAGATAGAGATAGGTAGGTAGGTAGATTGATAGATAGAGATAGGTAGGTAGGTAGATTGATAGATACAGATAGGTAGGTAGGTAGATTGATAGATAGAGATAGGTAGGTAGGTAGATAGATAGATAGAGATAGGTAGGTAGGTAGATAGATAGATAGATAGAGATAGGTAGGTAGGTAGATAGATAGATAGAGATAGGTAGGTAGGTAGATAGATAGATAGAGATAGGTAGGTAGGTAGATAGATAGATACAGATAGGTAGGTAGGTAGATAGATAGATACAGATATGTAGGTAGGTAGATTGATAGATAGAGATAGGTAGGTAGGTAGGTAGATAGATAGAGATAGGTAGGTAGGTAGATTGATAGAGATAGGTAGGTAGGTAGGTAGATAGATAGAGAGGTAGGTAGGTATATTGATAGATACAGATAGGTAGGTAGGTAGATTGATAGATAGAGATAGGTAGGTAGGTAGATAGATAGATAGAGATAGGTAGGTAGGTAGATTGATAGATACAGATAGGTAGGTAGGTAGATTGATAGATAGAGATAGGTAGGTAGGTAGATAGATAGATAGAGATAGGTAGGTAGGTAGGTAGATAGATACAGATAGGTAGGTAGATAGATAGAGATAGGTAGGTACGTAGATAGATAGATAGAGATAGGTAGGTAGGTAGATAGATAGATACAGATAGGTAGGTAGGTAGATTGATAGATACAGATAGGTAGGTACGTTGGTAGATAGATACAGATAGATAGATAGATAGGTTGGTAGATAGATACAGATAGGTAGATAGATAGATAGAGATAGGTAGGTAGGTAGATAGATAGATATATGTAGGTAGGTAGATAGATAGATAGAGATAGGTAGGTAGGTAGCTAGATAGATAGAGATAGGTAGGTAGGTAGATAGATAGATACAGATAGGTAGGTAGGTAGATAGATACAGATAGGTAGGTAGGTAGATTGATAGATAGAGATAGGTAGGTAGGTAGGTAGATAAATAGAGATAGGTAGGTAGGTAGATTGATAGAGATAGGTAGGTAGGTAGGTAGATAGATAGATAGGTAGGTAGGTAGATTGATAGATACAGATAGGTAGGTAGGTAGATTGATAGATAGAGATAGGTAGGTAGGTAGATTGATAGAGATAGGTAGGTAGGTAGATAGATAGATAAAGATAGGTAGGTAGGTAGGTAGATAGATACAGATAGGTAGGTAGATTGATAGATAGAGATAGGTAGGTAGGTAGATAGATAGATACAGATAGGTAGGTAGGTAGATAGATAGATAGAGATAGGTAGGTAGGTAGATAGATAGATAGAGATAGGTAGGTAGGTAGATTGATAGATACAGATAGGTAGGTAGGTAGATAGATAGATACAGGTAGGTAGGTAGGTAGATAGATAGATAGAGATAGGTAGGTAGGTAGATTGATAGATACAGATAGGTAGGTAGGTAGATAGATAGATAGAGATAGGTAGGTAGGTAGATAGATAGATAGAGATAGGTAGGTAGGTAGATAGATAGATACAGATAGATAGGTAGGTAGATAGATAGATACAGATAGGTAGGTAGGTATATTGATAGATAGAGATAGGTAGGTAGGTTGGTAGATAGATAGAGATAGGTAGGTAGGTAGATAGATAGAGATAGGTAGGTAGGTAGATAGATAGATAGGTAGGTAGGTAGGTAGGTAGGTAGATAGATACAGATAGGTAGGTAGGTAGATTGATAGATAGAGATAGGTAGGTAGGTAGGTAGATAGATAGAGATAGGTAGGTAGGTAGATTGATAGATACAGATAGGTAGGTAGGTAGATAGATAGATAGAGATAGGTGGGTAGGTAGATAGATAGATAGAGACAGGTAGGTAGGTAGGTAGATAGATAGATAGATAGATAGAGATAGGTAGGTAGGTAGATTGATAGATAGAGATAGGTAGGTAGGTAGGTAGATAGATAGAGATAGGTAGGTAGGTAGGTAGATAGATAGATAGAGATAGGTAGGAAGGTAGATAGATAGATACAGATATGTAGGTAGGTAGATAGATAGATAGAGAGAGGTAGGTAGGTAGATTGATAGATAGAGATAGGTAGGTAGGTAGATTGATAGATACAGATAGGTAGGTAGGTAGATAGATAGATAGAGATAGGTAGGTAGGTAGATAGATAGATAGGGATAGGTAGGTTGGTAGATTGATAGATAGAGATAGGTAGGTAGGTAGGTAGATAGATAGAGATAGGTAGGTAGGTAGATAGATAGATAGAGATAGGTAGGAAGGTAGGTAGATAGATAGAGATAGGTAGGTAGGTAGATAGATAGATAGAGATAGGTAGGTAGGTAGATTGATAGATACAGATAGGTAGGTAGGTAGATTGATAGATAGAGATAGGTAGGTAGGTAGATAGATAGATAGAGATAGGTAGGTAGGTAGATTGATAGATACAGATCGGTAGGTAGGTAGATTGATAGAGAGAGATAGGTAGGCAGGTAGATAGATAGAGATAGGTAGGTAGGTAGATAGATACAGATAGGTAGGTAGATTGATAGATAGAGAGGTAGGTAGGTAGATAGATAGATAGAGATAGGTAGGTAGGTAGATTGATAGATAGAGATAGGTAGATAGATAGATACAGATAGGTAGGTAGGTAGATAGATAGATAGAGATAGGTAGGTAGGTAGGTAGATAGATAGAGATAGGTAGGTAGGTAGATTGATAGAGATAGGTAGGTAGGTAGGTAGATAGATAGAGAGGTAGGTAGGTATATTGATAGATACAGATAGGTAGGTAGGTAGATTGATAGATAGAGATAGGTAGGTAGGTAGATAGATAGATAGAGATAGGTAGGTAGGTAGATTGATAGATACAGATAGGTAGGTAGGTAGATTGATAGATAGAGATAGGTAGGTAGGTAGATAGATAGATAGAGATAGGTAGGTAGGTAGGTAGATAGATACAGATAGGTAGGTAGATAGATAGATAGAGATAGGTAGGTACGTAGATAGATATATAGAGATAGGTGGGTAGGTAGATAGATAGATACAGATAGGTAGGTAGGTAGATTGATAGATACAGATAGGTAGGTAGGTTGGTAGATAGATACAGATAGATAGATAGATAGGTTGGTAGATAGATACAGATAGGTAGATAGATAGATAGAGATAGGTAGGTAGGTAGATAGATAGATATAGGTAGGTAGGTAGATAGATAGATAGAGATAGGTAGGTAGGTAGCTAGATAGATAGAGATAGGTAGGTAGGTAGATAGATAGATACAGATAGGTAGGTAGGTAGATAGATACAGATAGGTAGGTAGGTAGATTGATAGATAGAGATAGGTAGGTAGGTAGGTAGATAAATAGAGATAGGTAGGTAGGTAGATTGATAGAGATAGGTAGGTAGGTAGGTAGATAGATAGATAGGTAGGTAGGTAGATTGATAGATACAGATAGGTAGGTAGGTAGATTGATAGATAGAGATAGGTAGGTAGGTAGATAGATAGAGATAGGTGGGTAGGTAGATTGATAGATACAGATAGGTAGGTAGGTAGATTGATAGAGATAGGTAGGTAGGTAGATAGATAGATAAAGATAGGTAGGTAGGTAGGTAGATAGATACAGATAGGTAGGTAGATTGATAGATAGAGATAGGTAGGTAGGTAGATAGATAGATACAGATAGGTAGGTAGGTAGATAGATAGATAGAGATAGGTAGGTAGGTAGATAGATAGATAGAGATAGGTAGGTAGGTAGATTGATAGATACAGATAGGTAGGTAGGTAGATAGATAGATAGAGATAGGTAGGTAGGTAGATTGATAGATAGAGATAGGTATGTAGGTAGGTAGATAGATAGAGATAGGTAGGTAGGTAGATAGATAGATAGAGATATGTAGGTAGGTAGATTGATAGATACAGATAGGTAGGTAGGTAGATAGATAGATACAGATAGGTAAGTAGGTAGACAGATAGATAGAGATAGGTAGGTAGGTAGATATATAGATACAGATATGTAGGTAGGTAGGTAGATAGATAGAGATAGGTAGGTAGGTAGATTGATAGATACAGATAGTTAGGTAGGTAGATAGATAGATACAGATAGGTAGGTAGGTAGATATATAGATACAGATATGTAGGTAGGTATATAGTTACAGATAGGTAGGTAGGTAGATAGATAGAGATAGGTAGGTAGGTAGATAGATAGATAGAGATAGGTAGGTAGGTAGGTAGATAGATAGAGATAGGTAGGTAGGTAGATAGATAGATAGAGATAGGTAGGTAGGTAGATAGATACAGATATGTAGGTAGGTAGATAGATAGATAGAGATAGGTAGGTAGGTAGTTAGATAGATAGAGATAGGTAGGTAGGTAGATTGATAGAGATACGTAGGTAGGTAGGTAGATAGATAGATAGAGAGGTAGGTAGGTAGATTGATAGATACAGATAGGTAGGTAGGTAGATTGATAGATAGAGATAGGTAGGCAGGTAGATAGATAGATAGAGATCGGTAGGTAGGTAGATTGATAGATACAGATAGGTAGGTAGGTAGATTGATAGATAGAGATAGGTAGATAGGTATATAGATAGATAGAGATAGGTAGGTAGGTAGGTAGGTAGATAGATACAGATAGGTAGGTACGTAGATTGATAGATAGAGATAGGTAGGTAGGTAGATAGATAGATACAGATAGGTAGGTAGGTAGATAGATAGATAGAGATAGGTAGGTAGGTAGATTTATAGATAGATAGAGATAGGTAGGTAGGTAGATAGATAGATAGAGATATGTAGGTAGGTAGATTGATAGATAGAGATAGGTAGATAGGTAGATAGATAGATACAGATATGTAGGTAGGTAGATTGATAGATACAGATAGGTAGGTAGGTAGATAGATAGATACAGATAGGTAGGTAGGTAGACTGATAGATAGAGATAGGTAGGTAGGTAGATATATAGATACAGATATGTAGGTAGGTAGATAGATAGATACAGATAGGTAGGTAGGTAGATTGATAGATACAGATAGGTAGGTAGGTAGATAGATAGATAGAGATACGTAGGTAGGTAGGTAGGTAGATACAGATAGGTAGGTAGATAGATAAATACAGATAGGTGGGTAGGTAGATAGATAGATACAGATAGGTAGGTAGGTAGATTGATAGATAGAGATAGGTAGGTAGGTAGATATATAGATACAGATATGTAGGTAGGTAGATAGATAGATACAGATAGGTAGGTAGGTAGATATATAGATACAGATATGTAGGTAGGTAGATAGATAGATAGTGATAGGTAGGTAGGCAGATTTATAGATACAGATAGGAAGGTAGGTAGATAGATAGATACAGATAGGTAGGTAGGTAGATTGATAGACAGAGATAGGTAGGTAGGTAGATTGATAGATACAGATAGGTAGGTAGGTAAATAGATAGATACAGATAGGTAGGTAGGTAGATTGATAGATAGAGATAGGTAGGTAGGTAGATTGATAGATAGAGATAGGTAGGTAGGTAGATATATAGATACAGATAGGTAGGTAGGTAGATAGATAGATAGAGATAGGTATGTAGGTAGATTGATAGATAGAGATAGGTAGGTAGGTAGATTGATAGATAGAGATAGGTAGGTAGGTAGATTGATAGATAGAGATAGGTAGGTAGGTAGATATATAGATACAGATATGTAGGTAGGTAGATAGATAGATAGAGATAGGTAGGTAGGTAGATAGATAGATAGAGATAGGTAGGTAGGTAGATTGATAGAGATAGGTAGGTAGGTAGACAGATAGATAGAGATAGGTAGGTAGGTAGATAGATAGATACAGATAGGTAGGTAGGTAGATAGATAGATACAGATAGGTAGGTAGGTAGATATATAGATACAGATATGTAGGTAGGTAGATAGATAGATAGTGATAGGTAGGTAGGCAGATTTATAGATACAGATAGGAAGGTAGGTAGATAGATAGATACAGATAGGTAGGTAGGTAGATTGACAGACAGAGATAGGTAGGTAGGTAGATTGATAGATACAGATAGGTAGGTAGGTAGATAGATAGATACAGATAGGTAGGTAGGTAGATTGATAGATAGAGATAGGTAGGTAGGTAGATTGATAGATAGAGATAGGTAGGTAGGTAGATATATAGATACAGATAGGTAGGTAGGTAGATAGATAGATAGAGATAGGTATGTAGGTAGATTGATAGATAGAGATAGGTAGGTAGGTAGATTGATAGATAGAGATAGGTAGGTAGGTAGATTGATAGATAGAGATAGGTAGGTAGGTAGATATATAGATACAGATATGTAGGTAGGTAGATAGATAGATAGATAGATAGATAGATAGAGATAGGTAGGTAGGTAGATAGATAGATAGAGATAGGTAGGTAGGTAGATTGATAGAGATAGGTAGGTAGGTAGAGAGATAGATAGAGATAGGTAGGTAGGTAGATAGATAGATACAGATAGGTAGGTAGGTAGGTAGATAGATAGATACAGATAGGAAGTAGGTAGATAGATAGATAGAGATAGGTAGGTAGGTAGGTAGATAGATAGAGATAGGTAGGTAGGTAGATAGATAGATACAGATAGGTAGGTAGGTAGGTAGATAGATAGAGATAGGTAGGTAGGTAGGTAGATAGATACAGATAGGTAGGTAGATAGATAGATAGATACAGATAGGTAGGTAGGTAGATAGATAGATAGAGATAGGTAGGTAGGTAGATAGATAGATACAGATAGGTAGGTAGGTAGATTGATAGATACAGATAGGTAGGTAGGTAGGTAGATAGATACAGATAGGTAGGTAGATAGATAAATACAGATAGGTGGGTAGGTAGATAGATAGATAGAGATAGGCAGGTAGGTAGATTGATAGATAGAGATAGGTAGGTAGGTAGATTGATAGATACAGATAGGTAGGTAGGTAGGTAGATAGATACAGATAGGTAGGTAGATAGATAAGTACAGATAGGTGGGTAGGTAGATAGATAGATAGAGATAGGTAGGTAGGTAGATTGATAGATACAGATAGGTAGGTAGGTAGATAGATAGATACAGATATGTAGGTAGGTAGATTGATAGATAGAGATAGGTAGGTAGGTAGATAGATAGATATAGGTAGGTAGGTAGATTGATAGATACAGATAGGTAGGTAGGTAGATAGATAGATAGAGATAGGTAGGTAGATAGATAGATAGATAGAGATAGGTAGGTAGGTAGATTGATAGATAGAGATAGGTAGGTAGGTAGATTGATAGATAGAGATAGGTAGGTAGGTAGATATATAGATACAGATATGTAGGTAGGTAGATAGATAGATAGAGATAGGTAGGTAGGTAGATAGATAGATAGAGATAGGTAGGTAGGTAGGTAGATAGAGATAGGTAGGTAGGTAGATAGATAGATAGAGATAGGTAGGTAGGTAGATAGATAGATACAGATAGGTAGGTAGGTAGGTAGATAGATAGATACAGATAGGTAGGTAGGTAGATAGATAGATAGAGATAGGTAGGTATGTAGGTAGATAGATAGAGATAGGTAGGTAGGTAGATAGATAGATACAGATAGGTAGGTAGGTAGGTAGATAGATAGAGATAGGTAGGTAGGTAGGTAGATAGATACAGATAGGTAGGTAGATAGATAGATAGATAGATACAGATAGGTAGGTAGGTAGATAGATAGATAGAGATAGGTAGGTAGGTAGATAGATAGAGATAGGTACGTAGGTAGATTGATAGATACAGATAGGTAGGTAGGTAGATAGATAGATAGAGATAGGTAGGTAGATAGATAGATAGATAGAGATAGGTAGGTAGGTAGATAGATAGATACAGATAGGTAGGTAGGTAGATAGATAGAGATAGGTAGGTAGGTAGGTAGATAGATAGAGATAGGGAGGTAGGTAGATAGATACAGATAGGTAGGTAGGTAGATTGATAGATACAGATAGGTAGGTAGGTAGGTAGATAGATACAGATAGGTAGGTAGATAGATAAATACAGATAGGTGGGTAGGTAGATAGATAGAGATAGGCAGGTAGGTAGATTGATTGATAGATACAGATAGGTAGGTAGGTAGATAGATAGATAGAGATAGGTAGATAGGTAGATTGATAGAGATAGGTAGGTAGGTAGGTAGATAGATAGAGATAGGTAGGTAGGTAGATTGATACAGATAGGTAGATAGGTAGATAGATAGATACAGATAGGTAGGTAGGTAGATAGATAGATACAGATATGTAGGTAGGTAGATTGATAGATAGAGATAGGTAGGTAGGTAGATAGATAGATAGAGATAGGTAGGTAGGTAGATTGATAGATACAGATAGGTAGGTAGGTAGATAGATAGATAGAGATAGGTAGGTAGGTAGATAGATAGATAGAGATAGGTAGGTAGGTAGATAGATAGATAGATAGAGATAGGTAGGTAGGTAGATAGATAGATACAGATAGGTAGGTAGGTAGATAGATAGATTCAGATAGGTAGGTAGGTAGAGTGATAGATAGAGATAGGTAGGTAGGTAGGTAGATAGATAGAGATAGGTAGGTAGGTAGATTGATAGAGATAGGTAGGTAGGTAGGTAGATAGTTAGAGATAGGTAGGTAGGTAGATTGATAGATACAGAGAGGTAGGTAGGTAGATTTATAGGTAGGTAGGTAGATAGATAGAGATAAGTAGGTAGGTAGATTGATAGATACAGATAGGTAGGTAGGTAGATTGATAGATACAGATAGGTAGGTAGGTAGGTAGATAAATAGAGATAGGTAGGTAGATTGATAGATAGAGATAGGTAGGTAGGTAGATAGATAGATAGAGATAGGTAGGTAGGTAGATAGATACAGATAGGTAGGTAGATAGATAGATAGAGATAGGTAGGTAGGTAGATTGATAGATAGAGATAGGTAGGTAGGTAGATTGATAGATAGAGATAGGTAGGTAGGTAGATAGATAGATACAGATAGGTAGGTAGGTAGGTAGATAGATAGATAGAGATAGGTAGGTAGGTAGATAGATAGATAGATATAGGTAGGTAGGTAGGTAGATAGAGATAGGTAAGTAGGTAGATTGATAGATACAGATAGGTTGGTAGGTAGATAGATAGATACAGATAGGTAGATAGGTAGATTGATAGATAGAGATAGGTAGGTAGATAGATAAATACAGATAGGTGGGTAGGTAGATACATAGATAGAGATAGGTAGGTAGGTAGATTGATAGATAGAGATAGGTAGATAGGTAGATAGATAGATACAGATAGGTAGGTAGGTAGATATATAGATACAGATATGTAGGTAGGTAGATAGATAGATAGGGATATGTAGGTAGGTAGATTGATAGATAGAGATAGGTAGGTAGGTAGATAGATAGATACAGATAGGTAGGTAGGTAGATTGATAGATAGAGATAGGTAGGTAGGTAGGTAGGTAGATAGAGATAGGTAGGTAGGTAGATTGATAGATAGAGATATGTAGGTAGGTAGATAGATAGATAGATAGAGATAGGTAGGTAGGTAGATTGATAGATAGAGATAGGTAGGTAGGTAGGTAGATAGATAGAGATAGGTAGGTAGGTAGATATATAGATACAGATATGTAGGTAGTTAGATAGAGATAGGTAGGTAGGTAGATTGATAGATACAGATAGGTAGGTAGGTAGATAGATAGATAGAGATAGGTAGATAGGTAGATTGATAGAGATAGGTAGGTAGGTAGGTAGATAGATAGAGATAGGTAGGTAGGTAGATTGATACAGATAGGTAGATAGGTAGATAGATAGATACAGATAGGTAGGTAGGTAGATAGATAGATAGAGATAGGTAGATAGGTAGATTGATAGAGATAGGTAGGTAGGTAGGTAGGTAGATAGAGATAGGTAGGTAGGTAGGTAGATAGATACAGATAGGTAGATAGGTAGATAGATAGATAGGTAGGTAGGTAAATAGATAGAGATAGGTAGGTAGGTAGATAGATAGATAGAGATAGGTAGGTAGATAGATTGATAGATACAGATAGGTAGGTAGGTAGATAGATACGGATAGGTAGGTAGGTAGATTGATAGATAGAGATAGGTAGGTAGGTAGATTGATAGATACAGATAGGTAGGTAGGTAGGTAGGTAGATAGATAGAGATAGGTAGGTAGGTAGATAGATAGATAGAGATAGGTAGGTAGGTAGATAGATAGATAGAGATAGGTAGGTAGGAAGATTGATAGATAGAGATAGGTAGGTAGGTAGGTAGATATATAGATACAGATATGTAGGTAGGTAGGTAGGTAGATAGATAGAGATAGGTAGGTAGGTATATAGATAGATAGAGATAGGTAGCTAGGTAGATTGATAGATAGAGATAGGTAGGTAGGTAGGTAGATATATAGATACAGATATGTAGGTAGGTAGGTAGGTAGATAGATATAGATAGGTAGGTAGTTAGATAGATAGATAGAGATAGGTACCTAGGTAGATTGATAGATACAGATAGGTAGTAGGTAGATTGATAGATAGGTAGGTAGGTAAATAGATAGAGATAGGTAGGTAGGTAGATAGATAGATAGAGATAGGTAGGTAGGTAGATTGATAGATAGAGATAGGTAGATAGGTAGATAGATAGATACAGATATGTAGGTAGGTAGATTGATAGATACAGATAGGTAGGTAGGTAGATAGATAGATACAGATAGGTAGGTAGGTAGATTGATAGATACAGATATGTAGGTAGGTAGATTGATAGATACAGATAGGTAGGTAGGTAGATAGATAGATACAGATAGGTAGGTAGGTAGATTGATAGATAGAGATAGGTAGGTAGGTAGATTGATAGATACAGATAGGTAGGTAGGTAGATTGATAGATAGAGATAGGTAGGTAGATAGATAGAGATAGGTAGGTAGGTAGATTGATAGATAGAGATAGGTAGATAGGTAGATAGATAGATACAGATATGTAGGTAGGTAGATTGATAGATACAGATAGGTAGGTTGGTAGATAGATAGATACAGATAGGTAGGTAGGTAGGTAGATTGATAGATAGAGATAGGTAGGTAGGTAGATATATAGATACAGATAGGTAGGTAGGTAGGTAGGTAGATAGATAGAGATAGGTAGGTAGGTAGGTAGATTGATAGAGATAGGTAGGTAGGTAGGTAGATAGATAGATAGATAGATAGATAGATAGATAGATAGATAGATAGATAGATAGAAATAGGTAGGTAGGTAGATTGATAGATACAGATAGGTAGGTAGGTAGATAGATAGATAGATACAGATAGGTAGGTAGGTAGATAGATAGAGATAGGTAGGTAGATAGATACAGATAGGTAGGTAGGTAGATTGATAGATACAGATAGGTAGGTAGGTAGGTAGATATATAGATACAGATATGTAGGTAGGTAGGTAGATAGAGATAGGTAGGTAGGTAGATTGATAGATACAGATAGGTAGGTAGGTAGATAGATAGATAGAGATACGTAGGTAGGTAGGTAGATAGATACAGATAGGTAGGTAGATAGATAAATACAGATAGGTGGGTAGGTAGATAGATAGAGATAGGTAGGTAGGAAGATTGATAGATACAGATAGGTAGGTAGGTAGATAGATAGAGATAGGTAGGTAGGTAGATAGATAGATAGAGATAGGTAGGTAGGTAGATAGATAGAGATAGGTAGGTAGGTAGGTAGATTGATAGAGACAGATAGGTAGGTAGGTAGGTAGATAGATAGAGATAGGTAGGTAGGTAGATTGATAGATACAGATAGGTAGGTAGGTAGATAGATAGATAGAGATAGGTAGGTAGGTAGATTGATAGATAGAGATAGGTAGATAGGTAGATAGATAGATAGATACAGATAGGTAGGTAGGTAGATTGATAGATAGAGAGGTAGGTAGATAGATAAATACAGATAGGTGGGTAGGTAGATAGATAGATAGAGATAGGTAGGTAGGTAGATTGATAGATAGAGATAGGTAGATAGATAGATACAGATAGGTAGGTAGGTAGATATATAGATACAGATATGTAGGTAGGTAGATAGATAGATAGAGATAGGTAGGTAGGTAGGTAGGTAGATAGATACAGATAGGTAGGTAGATAGATAGATACAGATAGGTAGGTAAGTAGATATATAGATACAGATAGGTAGGGAGGTAGATTGATAGATACAGATAGGTAGGTAGGTAGATAGATAGATACAGATAGGTGGGTAGGTAGATTGATAGATAGAGATAGGTAGCTATGTAGATTGATAGATAGAGATAGGTAGGTAGGTAGATTGATAGATACAGATAGGTAGGTAGGTAGATATATAGATACAGATAGGTAGGTAGGTAGATAGATAGATAGAGATAGGTAGGTAGGTAGATTGATAGATAGAGATAGGTAGGTAGGTAGATATATAGATACAGATATGTAGGTAGGTAGATAGATAGATAGAGATAGGTAGGTAGGTAGATTGATAGATACAGATAGGTAGGTAGGTAGATAGATAAATACAGATAGGTAGGTAGGTAGATTGATAGATAGAGATAGGTAGGTAAGTAGGTAGATAGATAGAGATAGGTAGGTAGGTAGATATATAGATACAGATATGTAGGTAGATAGATAAATACAGATAGGTGGGTAGGTAGATAGATAGATAGAGATAGGTAGGTAGGTAGATTGATAGATAGAGATAGGTAGATAGGTAGATAGATAGATACACATAGGTAGGTAGGTAGATAGATAGATACAGATATGTAGGTAGGTAGATAGATAGATAGAGATAGGTAGGTAGGTAGATTGATAGATACAGATAGGTACGTAGGTAGATAGATAGATACAGATAGGTAGGTAGGTAGATTGATAGATAGAGATAGGTAGGTAGGTAGATTGATAGATAGAGATAGGTAGGTAGGTAGATTGATAGATACAGATAGGTAGGTAGGTAGATAGATAGATAGAGATAGGTAGGTAGGTAGATAGATAGAGATAGGTAGGTAGGTAGGTAGATCGATAGAGATAGATAGGTAGGTAGGTAGATTGATAGAGACAGATAGGTAGGTAGGTAGATAGATAGATAGAGATAGGTAGGTAGGTAGATAGATAGAGATAGGTAGGTAGGTAGATTGATAGATAGAGATAGGTAGGTAGGTAGGTAGATAGATAGAGATAGGTAGGTAGGTAGATTGATAGATACAGATAGGTAGGTAGGTAGATAGATAGATAGAGATAGGTAGGTAGGTAGATAGATAGATAGAGATAGGTAGGTAGGTAGATAGATAGATAGAGATAGATAGGTAGGTAGGTAGATATATAGATACAGATATGTAGGTAGGTAGATAGATAGATAGAGATAGGTAGGTAGGTAGATTGATAGAGATAGGTAGGTAGGTAGGTAGGTAGATAGATAGAGATAGGTAGGTAGATTGATAGATACAGATAGGTAGGTAGGTAGATTGACAGATAGAGATAGGTAGGTAGGTAGATAGATAGATAGAGATAGGTAGGTAGGTAGGTAGATAGATACAGATAGGTAGGTAGATAGATAAATACAGATAGGTGGGTAGGTAGATAGATAGATAGAGATAGGTAGGTAGGTAGATTGATAGATAGAGATAGGTAGGTAGGTAGGTAGATAGATAGAGATAGGTAGGTAGGTAGATTGATAGATACAGATAGGTAGGTAGGTAGATAGATAGATAGAGATAGGTAGGTAGGTAGATAGATAGATAGAGATAGGTAGGTAGGTAGATAGATAGATAGAGATAGATAGGTAGGTAGGTAGATATATAGATACAGATATGTAGGTAGGTAGATAGATAGATAGAGATAGGTAGGTAGGTAGATTGATAGAGATAGGTAGGTAGGTAGGTAGGTAGATAGATAGAGATAGGTAGGTAGATTGATAGATACAGATAGGTAGGTAGGTAGATTGACAGATAGAGATAGGTAGGTAGGTAGATAGATAGATAGAGATAGGTAGGTAGGTAGGTAGATAGATACAGATAGGTAGGTAGATAGATAAATACAGATAGGTAGGTAGGTAGATTGATAGATAGAGATAGGTAGGTAAGTAGGTAGATAGATAGAGATAGGTAGGTAGGTAGATATATAGATACAGATATGTAGGTAGATAGATAAATACAGATAGGTGGGTAGGTAGATAGATAGATAGAGATAGGTAGGTAGGTAGATTGATAGATAGAGATAGGTAGATAGGTAGATAGATAGATACACATAGGTAGGTAGGTAGATAGATAGATACAGATATGTAGGTAGGTAGGTAGATAGATAGAGATAGGTAGGTAGGTAGATTGATAGATACAGATAGGTACGTAGGTAGATAGATAGATACAGATAGGTAGGTAGGTAGATTGATAGATAGAGATAGGTAGGTAGGTAGATTGATAGATAGAGATAGGTAGGTAGGTAGATTGATAGATACAGATAGGTAGGTAGGTAGATAGATAGATAGAGATAGGTAGGTAGGTAGATAGATAGAGATAGGTAGGTAGGTAGGTAGATCGATAGAGATAGATAGGTAGGTAGGTAGATTGATAGAGACAGATAGGTAGGTAGGTAGATAGATAGATAGAGATAGGTAGGTAGGTAGATAGATAGAGATAGGTAGGTAGGTAGATTGATAGATAGAGATAGGTAGGTAGGTAGGTAGATAGATAGAGATAGGTAGGTAGGTAGATTGATAGATACAGATAGGTAGGTAGGTAGATAGATAGATAGAGATAGGTAGGTAGGTAGATAGATAGATAGAGATAGGTAGGTAGGTAGATAGATAGATAGAGATAGATAGGTAGGTAGGTAGATATATAGATACAGATATGTAGGTAGGTAGATAGATAGATAGAGATAGGTAGGTAGGTAGATTGATAGAGATAGGTAGGTAGGTAGGTAGGTAGATAGATAGAGATAGGTAGGTAGATTGATAGATACAGATAGGTAGGTAGGTAGATTGACAGATAGAGATAGGTAGGTAGGTAGATAGATAGATAGAGATAGGTAGGTAGGTAGGTAGATAGATACAGATAGGTAGGTAGATAGATAAATACAGATAGGTGGGTAGGTAGATAGATAGATAGAGATAGGTAGGTAGGTAGATTGATAGATAGAGATAGGTAGGTAGGTAGATAGATAGATAGAGATAGGTAGGTAGGTAGATAGATAGAGATAGGTAGGTAGATAGATAAATACAGATAGGTGGGTAGGTAGATAGATAGATAGAGATAGGTAGGTAGGTTGATAGATAGATAGAGATAGGTAGGTAGGTAGATAGATAGATACAGATAGGTAGGTAGGTAGGTAGATAGATACAGATATGTAGGTAGGTAGATAGATAGATAGAGATAGGTAGGTAGGTAGATAGATAGATAGAGATAGGTAGATAGGTAGATAGATAGATAGAGATAGGTAGGTAGGTAGATAGATAGATACAGATAGGTAGGTAGGTAGGTAGGTAGATAGATACAGATATGTAGGTAGGTAGATAGATAGATAGAGATAGGTAGGTAGGTAGATTGATAGATAGAGATAGGTAGGTAGGTAGGTAGATAGATAGAGATAGGTAGGTAGGTAGATTGATAGATACAGATAAGTAGGTAGGTAGATAGATAGATACAGATAGGTAGGTAGGTAGATTGATAGATAGAGATAGGTAGGTAGGTAGGTAGATAGATAGAGATAGGTAGGTAGGTAGATTGATAGAGATAGGTAGGTAGGTAGGTAGATAGATAGAGATAGGTAGGTAGGTAGATTGATAGATACAGATAGGTAGGTAGGTAGATAGATAGATACAGATAGGTAGGTAGGTAGATAGATAGATAGAGATAGGTAGGTAGGTAGATTGATAGATACAGATAGGTAGGTAGGTAGATTGATAGATAGAGATAGGTAGGTAGGTAGATAGATAGAGATAGGTAGGTAGGTAGGTAGATAGGGATAGGTAGGTAGGTAGATTGATAGATAGAGATAGGTAGGTAGGTAGATAGATAGAGATAGGTAGGTAGGTAGATTGATAGATAGAGATAGGTAGGTAGGTAGGTAGATAGATAGAGATAGGTAGGTAGGTAGATTGATAGATACAGATAGGTAGGTAGGTAGATAGATAGATAGAGATAGGTAGGTAGGTAGATAGATAGATAGAGATAGGTAGGTAGGTAGATAGATAGATAGAGATAGATAGGTAGGTAGGTAGATATATAGATATAGATATGTAGGTAGGTAGATAGATAGATAGAGATAGGTAGGTAGGTAGATTGATAGAGATAGGTAGGTAGGTAGGTAGATAGATAGAGATAGGTAGGTAGATTGATAGATACAGATAGGTAGGTAGGTAGATTGATAGATAGAGATAGGTAGGTAGGTAGATAGATAGATAGAGATAGGTAGGTAGGTAGGTAGATAGATACAGATAGGTAGGTAGATAGAAAAATACAGATAGGTGGGTAGGTAGATAGATAGATAGAGATAGGTAGGTAGGTAGATTGATAGATAGAGATAGGTAGATAGGTAGATAGATAGATACAGATAGGTAGGTAGGTAGATATATAGATACAGATAGGTAGGTAGGTAGATAGATAGATAGAGATAGGTAGGTAGGTAGATAGATAGATAGAGATAGGTAGGTAGGTAGATTGATAGATAGAGATAGGTAGATAGTTAGATAGATAGATAGAGATAGGTAGGTAGGTAGATATATAGATACAGATATGTAGGTAGGTAGATAGATAGAGATAGGTAGGTAGGTCGATTGATAGATAGAGAAAGGTAGGTAGGTAGATAGATAGATACAGATAGGTAGGTAGGTAGATTGATAGATAGAGATAGGTAGGTAAGTAGATAGATAGATAGAGATAGGTAGGTAGGTAGATAGATAGATAGAGATAGGTAGGTAGGTAGATTGATAGATAGAGATAGGTAGGTAGGTAGGTAGATAGATAGAGATAGGTAGGTAGGTAGATAGATAGATAGATACAGATAGGTAGGTAGGTAGAAAGATAGATAGAGATTGGTAGGTAGGTAGATTGATAGATAGAGACAGGTAGGTAGGTAGATAGATAGAGATAGGTAGGTAGGTAGATTGATAGATAGAGATAGGTAGGTAGGTAGATAGATAGATACAGATAGGTAGGTAGGTAGATTGATAGATAGAGATAGGTAGGTAGGTAGATAGATAGATAGAGATAGGTAGGTAGGTAGATAGATAGATAGATAGAGATAGGTAGGTAGGTAGGTAGATAGATACAGATTGTAGGTAGATAGATAAATACAGATAGGTGGGTAGGTAGATAGATAGATACAGATAGGTAGGTAGGTAGATTGATAGATAGAGATAGGTAGGTAGGTAGATTGATAGATACAGATAGGTAGGTAGGTAGATAGATAGATAGAGATAGGTAGGTAGGTAGATTGATAGATACAGATAGGTAGGTAGGTAGATTGATAGATAGAGATAGGTAGGTAGGTAGATAGATAGAGATAGGTAGGTAGGTAGGTAGATAGGGATAGGTAGGTAGGTAGATTGATAGATAGAGATAGGTAGGTAGGTAGATAGATAGAGATAGGTAGGTAGGTAGATTGATAGATAGAGATAGGTAGGTAGGTAGGTAGATAGATAGAGATAGGTAGGTAGGTAGATTGATAGATACAGATAGGTAGGTAGGTAGATAGATAGATAGAGATAGGTAGGTAGGTAGATAGATAGATAGAGATAGGTAGGTAGGTAGATAGATAGATAGAGATAGATAGGTAGGTAGGTAGATATATAGATATAGATATGTAGGTAGGTAGATAGATAGATAGAGATAGGTAGGTAGGTAGATTGATAGAGATAGGTAGGTAGGTAGATAGATAGAGATAGGTAGGTAGATTGATAGATACAGATAGGTAGGTAGGTAGATTGATAGATAGAGATAGGTAGGTAGGTAGATAGATAGATAGAGATAGGTAGGTAGGTAGGTAGATAGATACAGATAGGTAGGTAGATAGAAAAATACAGATAGGTGGGTCGGTAGATAGATAGATAGAGATAGGTAGGTAGGTAGATTGATAGATAGAGATAGGTAGATAGGTAGATAGATAGATACAGATAGGTAGGTAGGTAGATATATAGATACAGATAGGTAGGTAGGTAGATAGATAGATAGAGATAGGTAGGTAGGTAGATAGATAGATAGAGATAGGTAGGTAGGTAGATTGATAGATAGAGATAGGTAGATAGTTAGATAGATAGATAGAGATAGGTAGGTAGGTAGATATATAGATACAGATATGTAGGTAGGTAGATAGATAGAGATAGGTAGGTAGGTCGATTGATAGATAGAGAAAGGTAGGTAGGTAGATAGATAGATACAGATAGGTAGGTAGGTATGTAGATTGATAGATAGAGATAGGTAGGTAAGTAGATAGATAGATAGAGATAGGTAGGTAGGTAGATAGATAGATAGAGATAGGTAGGTAGGTAGATTGATAGATAGAGATAGGTAGGTAGGTAGGTAGATAGATAGAGATAGGTAGGTAGGTAGATAGATAGATACAGATAGGTAGGTAGGTAGAAAGATAGATAGAGATTGGTAGGTAGGTAGATTGATAGATAGAGACAGGTAGGTAGGTAGATAGATAGAGATAGGTAGGTAGGTAGATTGATAGATAGAGATAGGTAGGTAGGTAGATAGATAGATACAGATAGGTAGGTAGGTAGATTGATAGATAGAGATAGGTAGGTAGGTAGATAGATAGATAGAGATAGGTAGGTAGGTAGATAGATAGATAGATAGAGATAGGTAGGTAGGTAGGTAGATAGATACAGATTGTAGGTAGATAGATAAATACAGATAGGTGGGTAGGTAGATAGATAGATACAGATAGGTAGGTAGGTAGATTGATAGATAGAGATAGGTAGGTAGGTAGATTGATAGATACAGATAGGTAGGTAGGTAGATAGATAGATAGAGATAGGTGGGTAGGTAGATAGATAGATACAGATAGGTAGGTAGGTAGATTGATAGATAGAGATAGGTAGGTAGGTAGATAGATAGATAGAGATAGGTAGGTAGGTAGATAGATAGAGATAGGTAGGTAGGTAGATTGATAGAGATAGGTAGGTAGGTTGGTAGATAGATAGAGATAGGTAGGTAGGTAGATTGATAGATACAGATAGGTAGGTAGGTAGATTGATAGATAGAGATAGGTAGGTAGGTAGATAGATAGATAGAGATAGGTAGGTAGGTAGATTGATAGATACAGATAGGTAGGTAGGTAGATTGATAGATAGAGATATGTAGGTAGGTAGATAGATAGATAGAGATAGGTAGGTAGGTAGATTGATAGATAGAGATAGGTAGGTAGGTAGGTAGATAGATAGAGATAGGTAGGTAGGTAGATATATAGATACAGATATGTAGGTAGATAGATAGAGATAGGTAGGTAGGTAGATTGATAGATACAGATAGGTAGGTAGGTAGATTGATAGATAGAGATAGGTAGGTAGGTAGATAGATAGATAGAGATAGGTGGGTAGGTAGATTGATAGATACAGATAGGTAGGTAGGTAGATTGATAGATAGAGATAGGTAGGTAGGTAGATTGATAGATAGAGATAGGTAGGTAGGTAGATAGATAGATAGAGATAGGTAGGTAGGTAGATAGATAGAGATAGGTAGGTAGATAGATAAATACAGATAGGTGGGTAGGTAGATACATAGATAGAGATAGGTAGGTAGGTAGATAGATAGATAGAGATAGCTAGGTAGGTAGATAGATAGATACAGATAGGTAGGTAGGTAGGTAGATAGATACAGATATGTAGGTAGGTAGATAGATAGATAGAGATAGGTAGGTAGGTAGATAGATAGATAGAGATAGGTAGATAGGTAGATAGATAGATAGAGATAGGTAGGTAGGTAGATAGATAGATACAGATAGGTAGTTAGGTAGGTAGGTAGATAGATACAGATATGTAGGTAGGTAGATAGATAGATAGAGATAGGTAGGTAGGTAGATTGATAGATAGAGATAGGTAGGTAGGTAGGTAGATAGATAGAGATAGGTAGGTAGGTAGATTGATAGATACAGATAAGTAGGTGGGTAGATAGATAGATACAGATAGGTAGGTAGGTAGATTGATAGATAGAGATAGGTAGGTAGGTAGGTAGATAGATAGAGATAGGTAGGTAGGTAGATTGATAGAGATAGGTAGGTAGGTAGGTAGATAGATAGAGATAGGTAGGTAGGTAGGTAGATTGATAGATACAGATAGGTAGGTAGGTAGATAGATACAGATAGGTAGGTAGGTAGATAGATAGATAGAGATAGGTAGGTAGGTAGATTGATAGGTACAGATAGGTAGGTAGGTAGATTGATAGATAGAGATAGGTAGGTAGGTAGATAGATAGATAGAGATAGGTAGGTAGGTAGATAGATAGATAGAGATAGGTAGGTAGGTAGATATATAGATACAGATATGTAGGTAGGTAGATAGATAGATAGAGATAGGTAGGTAGGTAGATTGATAGAGATAGGTAGGTAGGTAGGTAGATAGATAGAGATAGGTAGGTAGATTGATAGATAGAGATAGGTAGGTAGGTAGGTAGATAGATAGAGATAGGTAGGTAGGTATATTGATAGATACAGATAAGTAGGTATGTAGATAGATAGATACAGATAGGTAGGTAGGTAGATTGATAGATAGAGATAGGTAGGTAGGTAGGTAGATAGATAGAGATAGGTAGGTAGGTAGATTGATAGAGATAGGTAGGTAGGTAGGTAGATAGATAGAGATAGGTAGGTAGGTAGATTGATAGATACAGATAGGTAGGTAGGTAGATAGATACAGATAGGTAGGTAGGTAGATAGATAGATAGAGATAGGTAGGTAGGTAGATTGATAGGTACAGATAGGTAGGTAGGTAGATTGATAGATAGAGATAGGTAGGTAGGTAGATAGATAGATAGAGATAGGTAGGTAGGTAGATAGATAGATAGAGATAGATAGGTAGGTAGGTAGATATATAGATACAGATATGTAGGTAGGTAGATAGATAGATAGAGATAGGTAGGTAGGTAGATTGATAGAGATAGGTAGGTAGGTAGGTAGATAGATAGAGATAGGTAGGTAGATTGATAGATATAGATAGGTAGGTAGGTAGATTGATAGATAGAGATAGGTAGGTAGGTAGATAGATAGATAGAGATAGGTAGGTAGGTAGGTAGATAGATACAGATAGGTAGGTAGATAGAAAAATACAGATAGGTGGGTAGGTAGATAGATAGATAGAGATAGGTAGGTAGGTAGATTGATAGATAGAGATAGGTAGATAGGTAGATAGATAGATACAGATAGGTAGGTAGGTAGATATATAGATACAGATAGGTAGGTAGGTAGATAGATAGATAGATAGAGATAGGTAGGTAGGTAGATAGATAGATAGAGATAGGTAGGTTGGTAGATTGATAGATAGAGATAGGTAGATAGTTAGATAGATAGATACAGATAGGTAGGTAGGTAGATATATAGATACAGATATGTAGGTAGGTAGATAGATAGAGATAGGTAGGTAGGTCGATTGATAGATAGAGATAGGTAGGTAGGTAGATAGATAGATACAGATAGGTAGGTAGGTAGATTGATAGATAGAGATAGGTAGGTAAGTAGATAGATAGATAGAGATAGGTAGGTAGGTAGATAGATAGATAGAGATAGGTAGGTAGGTAGATTGATAGATAGAGATAGGTAGGTAGGTAGGTAGATAGATAGAGATAGGTAGGTAGGTAGATAGATAGATACAGATAGGTAGGTAGGTAGAAAGATAGATAGAGATTGGTAGGTAGGTAGATTGATAGATAGAGACAGGTAGGTAGGTAGATAGATAGAGATAGGTAGGTAGGTAGATTGATAGATAGAGATAGGTAGGTAGGTAGATAGATAGATACAGATAGGTAGGTAGGTAGATTGATAGATAGAGATAGGTAGGTAGGTAGATAGATAGATAGAGATAGGTAGGTAGGTAGATAGATAGATAGATAAAGATAGGTAGGTAGGTAGGTAGATAGATACAGATTGTAGGTAGATAGATAAATACAGATAGGTGGGTAGGTAGATAGATAGATACAGATAGGTAGGTAGGTAGATTGATAGATAGAGATAGGTAGGTAGGTAGATATATAGATACAGATATGTAGGTAGGTAGATAGATAGATAGAGATAGGTAGGTAGGTAGATAGATAGATACAGATAGGTAGGTAGGTAGATAGATAGATAGAGATAGGTAGGTAGGTAGATTGATAGAGATAGGTAGGTAGGTAGATAGATAGATAGATAGAGATAGGTAGGTAGGTAGGTAGATAGATAGAGATAGGTAGGTAGGTAGATTTATAGAGATAGGTAGGTAGGTAGATAGATAGATAGAGATAGGTAGGTAGGTAGATTGATAGATAGACATAGGTAGGTAGGTAGGTAGATAGATAGAGATAGGTAGGTAGGTAGATAGATAGATAGATAGATAGATAGATAGATAGATAGATAGATAGATAGATAGATAGATAGATAGAGATTGGTAGGTAGGTAGGTAGATTGATAGATTCAGATAGGTAGGTAGGTAGATAGATAGATAGAGATAGGTAGGTAGGTAGATAGATAGATACAGATAGGTAGGTAGGTAGGTAGATAGATACAGATATGTAGGTAGGTAGATAGATAGATAGAGATAGGTAGGTAGGTAGATTGATAGATAGAGATAGGTAGGTAGGTAGGTAGATAGATAGAGATAGGTAGGTAGGTAGATTGATAGAGATAGGTAGGTAGGTAGGTAGATAGATAGAGATAGGTAGGTAGGTAGATTGATAGATACAGATAGGTAGGTAGGTAGATAGATAGATAGAGATAGGTAGGTAGGTAGATAGATAGAGATAGGTAGGTAGGTAGATAGATAGAGATAGGTAGGTAGGTAGATTGATAGATAGAGATAGGTAGGTAGGTAGGTAGATAGATAGAGGTAGGTAGGTAGGTAGATTGATAGATACAGATAGGTAGGTAGGTAGATAGATAGATAGAGATAGGTCGGTAGGTAGATAGATAGATAGAGATAGGTAGGTAGGTAGATAGATAGATAGAGATAGATAGGTAGGTAGGTAGATATATAGATACAGATATGTAGGTAGGTAGATAGATAGATAGAGATAGGTAGGTAGGTAGATTGATAGAGATAAGTAGGTAGGTAGGTAGGTAGATAGATAGAGATAGGTAGGTAGATTGATAGATACAGATAGGTAGGTAGGTAGATTGATAGATAGAGATAGGTAGGTAGGTAGATAGATAGATAGAGATAGGTAGGTAGGTAGATTGATAGATAGAGATAGGTAGGTAGGTAGATTGATAGATAGAGATAGGTAGGTAGGTAGATAGATAGATAGAGATAGGTAGGTAGGTAGATAGATAGATAGAGATAGGTAGGTAGGTAGGTAGATAGATAGAGATAGGTAGGTAGGTAGATAGATAGATACAGATAGGTAGGTAGGTAGAAAGATAGATAGAGATTGGTAGGTAGGTAGATTGATAGATAGAGACAGGTAGGTAGGTAGATAGATAGAGATAGGTAGGTAGGTAGATTGATAGATAGAGATAGGTAGGTAGGTAGATAGATAGATACAGATAGGTAGGTAGGTAGATTGATAGATAGAGATAGGTAGGTAGGTAGATAGATAGATAGAGATAGGTAGGTAGGTAGATAGATAGATAGATAAAGATAGGTAGGTAGGTAGGTAGATAGATACAGATTGTAGGTAGATAGATAAATACAGATAGGTGGGTAGGTAGATAGATAGATACAGATAGGTAGGTAGGTAGATTGATAGATAGAGATAGGTAGGTAGGTAGATATATAGATACAGATATGTAGGTAGGTAGATAGATAGATAGAGATAGGTAGGTAGGTAGATAGATAGATACAGATAGGTAGGTAGGTAGATAGATAGATAGAGATAGGTAGGTAGGTAGATTGATAGAGATAGGTAGGTAGGTAGATAGATAGATAGATAGAGATAGGTAGGTAGGTAGGTAGATAGATAGAGATAGGTAGGTAGGTAGATTTATAGAGATAGGTAGGTAGGTAGATAGATAGATAGAGATAGG
This sequence comes from Crotalus helleri, assembly GCA_024509115.1. NCBI lineage: Eukaryota > Metazoa > Chordata > Lepidosauria > Squamata > Viperidae > Crotalus > Crotalus helleri. The sequence continues at coordinate 99,506 of JAKSXO010000167.1, read as the reverse complement.
TAGGTAGGTAGATTGATAGATAGACATAGGTAGGTAGGTAGGTAGATAGATAGAGATAGGTAGGTAGGTAGATAGATAGATAGATAGATAGATAGATAGATAGATAGATAGATAGATAGATAGATAGATAGATAGAGATAGGTAGGTAGGTAGGTAGATTGATAGATTCAGATAGGTAGGTAGGTAGATAGATAGATAGAGATAGGTAGGTAGGTAGATAGATAGATACAGATAGGTAGGTAGGTAGGTAGATAGATACAGATATGTAGGTAGGTAGATAGATAGATAGAGATAGGTAGGTAGGTAGATTGATAGATAGAGATAGGTAGGTAGGTAGGTAGATAGATAGAGATAGGTAGGTAGGTAGATTGATAGAGATAGGTAGGTAGGTAGGTAGATAGATAGAGATAGGTAGGTAGGTAGATTGATAGATACAGATAGGTAGGTAGGTAGATAGATAGATAGAGATAGGTAGGTAGGTAGATAGATAGAGATAGGTAGGTAGGTAGATAGATAGAGATAGGTAGGTAGGTAGATTGATAGATAGAGATAGGTAGGTAGGTAGGTAGATAGATAGAGGTAGGTAGGTAGGTAGATTGATAGATACAGATAGGTAGGTAGGTAGATAGATAGATAGAGATAGGTCGGTAGGTAGATAGATAGATAGAGATAGGTAGGTAGGTAGATAGATAGATAGAGATAGATAGGTAGGTAGGTAGATATATAGATACAGATATGTAGGTAGGTAGATAGATAGATAGAGATAGGTAGGTAGGTAGATTGATAGAGATAAGTAGGTAGGTAGGTAGGTAGATAGATAGAGATAGGTAGGTAGATTGATAGATACAGATAGGTAGGTAGGTAGATTGATAGATAGAGATAGGTAGGTAGGTAGATAGATAGATAGAGATAGGTAGGTAGGTAGATTGATAGATACAGATAGGTAGGTAGGTAGATTGATAGATAGAGATAGGTAGGTAGGTAGATAGATAGATAGAGATAGGTAGGTAGGTAGGTAGATAGATACAGATAGGTAGGTAGATAGATAAATACAGATAGGTGGGTAGGTAGATAGATAGATAGAGATAGGTAGGTAGGTAGATTGATAGATAGAGATAGGTAGGTAGGTAGATAGATAGATAGAGATAGGTAGGTAGGTAGGTAGACAGATACAGATAGGTAGGTAGATAGATAAATACAGATAGGTGGGTAGGTAGATAGATAGATAGAGATAGGTAGGTAGGTAGATTGATAGATAGAGATAGGTAGATAGGTAGATAGATAGATACAGATAGGTAGGTAGGAAGATATATAGATACAGATAGGTAGGTAGGTAGATAGATAGATAGAGATAGGTAGGTAGGTAGGTAGATAGATAGAGATAGGTAGGTAGGTAGATAGATAGATAGATACAGATAGGTAGGTAGGTAGAAAGATATAGATTGGTAGGTAGGTAGATTGATAGATAGAGATAGGTAGGTAGGTAGATAGATAGAGAGAGGTAGGTAGGTAGATTGATAGATAGAGATAGGTAGGTAGGTAGATAGATAGATACAGATAGGTAGGTAGGTAGATTGATAGATAGAGATAGGTAGGTAGATAGATAGATAGAGATAGGTAGGTAGGTAGATAGATAGATAGATAGATAGATAGATAGATAGATAGATAGATAGATAGATAGATAGATAGGTAGAGATAGGTAGGTAGGTAGGTAGATAGATACAGATTGTAGGTAGATAGATAAATACAGATAGGTGTGTAGGTAGATAGATAGATACAGATAGGTAGGTAGGTAGATTGATAGATAGAGATAGGTAGGTAGGTAGATATATAGATACAGATAGGTAGGTAGGTAGATTGATAGATAGAGATAGGTAGGTAGGTAGATAGATAGATACAGATAGGTAGGTAGGTAGATTGATAGATAGAGATAGGTAGGTAAGTAGATAGATAGATAGAGATAGGTAGGTAGGTAGATAGATAGATAGAGATAGGTAGGTAGGTAGATTGATAGATAGAGATAGGTAGGTAGGTAGGTAGGTAGATAGATAGAGATAGGTAGGTAGTTAGATAGATAGATACAGATAGGTAGGTAGGTAGAAAGATATAGATTGGTAGGTAGGTAGATTGATAGATAGAGATAGGTAGGTAGGTAGATAGATAGAGAGAGGTAGGTAGGTAGATTGATAGATAGAGATAGGTAGGTAGGTAGATAGATAGATACAGATAGGTAGGTAGGTAGATTGATAGATAGAGATAGGTAGGTAGGTAGATAGATAGATAGAGATAGGTAGGTAGGTAGGTAGATAGATAGATAGATAGAGATAGGTAGGTAGGTAGATAGATACAGATTGTAGGTAGATAGATAAATACAGATAGGTGTGTAGGTAGATAGATAGATACAGATAGGTAGGTAGGTAGATTGATAGATAGAGATAGGTAGGTAGGTAGATATATAGATACAGATAGGTAGGTAGGTAGATAGATAGATAGAGATAGGTAGATAGATAGATAGATAGAGATAGGTAGGTAGGTAGATTGATAGAGATAGGTAGGTAGGTAGATAGATAGAGATAGGTAGGTAGGTAGGTAGATAGAGATAGGTAGGTAGGTAGATTGATAGAGATAGGTAGGTAGGTAGATAGATAGATAGAGATAGGTAGGTAGGTAGATTGATAGAGATAGGTAGGTAGGTAGGTAGATAGATAGAGATAGGTAGGTAGGTAGATTGATAGATACAGATAGGTAGGTAGGTAGATTGATAGATAGAGATAGGTAGGTAGGTAGATAGATAGATAGAGATAGGTAGGTAGGTAGGTAGATAGATACAGATAGGTAGGTAGATAGATAAATACAGATAGGTGGGTAGGTAGATAGATAGATAGAGATAGGTAGGTAGGTAGATTGATAGATAGAGATAGGTAGGTAGGTAGATAGATAGATAGAGATAGGTAGGTAGGTAGGTAGACAGATACAGATAGGTAGGTAGATAGATAAATACAGATAGGTGGGTAGGTAGATAGATAGATAGAGATAGGTAGGTAGGTAGATTGATAGATAGAGATAGGTAGATAGGTAGATAGATAGATACAGATAGGTAGGTAGGAAGATATATAGATACAGATAGGTAGGTAGGTAGATAGATAGATAGAGATAGGTAGGTAGGTAGGTAGATAGATAGAGATAGGTAGGTAGGTAGATAGATAGATACAGATAGGTAGGTAGGTAGAAAGATATAGATTGGTAGGTAGGTAGATTGATAGATAGAGATAGGTAGGTAGGTAGATAGAGAGAGAGAGGTAGGTAGGTAGATTGATAGATAGAGATAGGTAGGTAGGTAGATAGATAGATACAGATAGGTAGGTAGGTAGATTGATAGATAGAGATAGGTAGGTAGGTAGATAGATAGATAGAGATAGGTAGGTAGGTAGATAGATAGATAGATAGATAGATAGATAGATAGATAGATAGATAGATAGATAGATAGATAGATAGATAGATAGATAGATAGATAGATAGATAGATAGGTAGAGATAGGTAGGTAGGTAGGTAGATAGATACAGATTGTAGGTAGATAGATAAATACAGATAGGTGTGTAGGTAGATAGATAGATACAGATAGGTAGGTAGGTAGATTGATAGATAGAGATAGGTAGGTAGGTAGATATATAGATACAGATAGGTAGGTAGGTAGATTGATAGATAGAGATAGGTAGGTAGGTAGATAGATAGATACAGATAGGTAGGTAGGTAGATTGATAGATAGAGATAGGTAGGTAAGTAGATAGATAGATAGAGATAGGTAGGTAGGTAGATAGATAGATAGAGATAGGTAGGTAGGTAGATTGATAGATAGAGATAGGTAGGTAGGTAGGTAGATAGATAGAGATAGGTAGGTAGTTAGATAGATAGATACAGATAGGTAGGTAGGTAGAAAGATATAGATTGGTAGGTAGGTAGATTGATAGATAGAGATAGGTAGGTAGGTAGATAGATAGAGAGAGGTAGGTAGGTAGATTGATAGATAGAGATAGGTAGGTAGGTAGATAGATAGATACAGATAGGTAGGTAGGTAGATTGATAGATAGAGATAGGTAGGTAGGTAGATAGATAGATAGAGATAGGTAGGTAGGTAGGTAGATAGATAGATAGATAGAGATAGGTAGGTAGGTAGATAGATACAGATTGTAGGTAGATAGATAAATACAGATAGGTGTGTAGGTAGATAGATAGATACAGATAGGTAGGTAGGTAGATTGATAGATAGAGATAGGTAGGTAGGTAGATATATAGATACAGATAGGTAGGTAGGTAGATAGATAGATAGAGATAGGTAGATAGATAGATAGATAGAGATAGGTAGGTAGGTAGATTGATAGAGATAGGTAGGTAGGTAGATAGATAGAGATAGGTAGGTAGGTAGGTAGATAGAGATAGGTAGGTAGGTAGATTGATAGAGAAAGGTAGGTAGGTAGATAGATAGATAGAGATAGGTAGGTAGGTAGATTGATAGAGATAGGTAGGTAGGTAGGTAGATAGATAGAGATAGGTAGGTAGGTAGATTGATAGATACAGATAGGTAGGTAGGTAGATTGATAGATAGAGATAGATAGGTAGGTAGATTGATAGATACAGATAGGTAGGTAGGTAGATTGATCGATAGAGATAGATAGGTAGGTAGATAGATAGATAGAGATAGGTAGGTAGGTAGATAGATAGATAGAGATAGGTAGGAAGGTAGATTGATAGATAGAGATAGGTAGGTAGGTAGATAGATATATAGAGATAGGTAGGTAGATTGATAGATAGAGATAGGTATGTAGGTAGGTAGATAGATAGAGATAGGTAGGTAGGTAGATATATAGATACAGATATGTAGGTAGATAGATAGAGATAGGTAGGTAGGTAGATTGATAGATACAGATAGGTAGGTAGGTAGATTGATAGATAGAGATGTGTAGGTAGGTAGATAGATAGATAGAGATAGGTAGTTAGGTAGATTGATAGATACAGATAGGTTGGTAGGTAGATTGATAGAGATAGGTAGGTAGGTAGATAGATAGATAGAGATAGGTAGGTAGGTAGGTAGATAGATAGATACAGATAGGTAGGTAGGTAGGTAGATAGATACAGATATGTAGGTAGGTAGATAGATAGATAGAGATAGGTAGGTAGGTAGATTGATAGATACAGATAGGTAGGTAGGTAGATAGATAGATAGATAGAGATACGTAGGTAGGTAGGTAGATAGATACAGATATGTAGGTAGGTAGATAGATAGATAGAGATAGGTAGGTAGATAGATTGATAGATACAGATAGGTAGGTAGGTAGATAGATAGATACAGATACGTAGGTAGGTAGATTGATAGATAGAGATAGGTAGGTAGGTAGATTGATAGATACAGATAGGTAGGTAGGTAGATAGATAGATACAGATAGGTAGGTAGGTAGATTGATACATACAGATAGGTAGGTAGGTAGATTGATAGATACAGATAGGTAGGTAGGCAGATTGATAGATAGAGATAGGTAGGTAGGTAGGTAGGTAGATAGATAGAGATAGGTAGGTAGGTAGATTGATAGATACAGATAGGTAGGTAGGTAGGTAGATAGATAGAGATAGGTAGGTAGGTAGATTGATAGATACAGATAGGTAGGTAGGTAGATAGATAGATAGAGATAGGTAGGTAGATAGATAGATAGATAGAGATAGGTAGGTAGGTAGATAGATAGATAGAGATAGGTAGGTAGGTAGATAGATAGATAGAGATAGGTAGGTAGGTAGATAGATAGATAGAGATAGGTAGGTAGGTAGGTAGATAGATAGAGATAGGTAGGTAGGTAGGTAGGTAGATAGATAGAGATAGGTAGGTAGGTAGGTAGATAGATACAGATAGGTAGGTAGGTAGATTGATAGATAGAGATAGGTAGGTAGGTAGATTGATAGATAGAGATAGGTAGGTAGGTAGATAGATAGATACAGATAGGTAGGTAGGTAGGTAGATAGATAGATAGATACAGATAGGTAGGTAGGTAGATTGATAGATACAGATAGGTAGGTAGGTAGATAGATAGATAGAGATACGTAGGTAGGTAGGTAGATAGATACAGATTGTAGGTAGATAGATAAATACAGATAGGTGGGTAGGTAGATAGATAGATACAGATAGGTAGGTAGGTAGATTGATAGATAGAGATAGGTAGGTAGGTAGATATATAGATACAGATATGTAGGTAGGTAGATAGATAGATACAGATAGGTAGGTAGGTAGATATATAGATACAGATATGTAGGTAGGTAGATAGATAGATAGAGATAGGTAGGTAGGTAGATAGATTGATACAGATAGGTAGGTAGGTAGATAGATAGATAGAGATAGGTAGGTAGGTAGGTAGATAGATACAGATATGTAGGTAGGTAGATAGATAGATAGAGATAGGTAGGTAGGTAGATTGATAGATAGAGATAGGTAGGTAGGTAGATAGATAGATAGAGATAGGTAGGTAGGTAGGTAGATAGATAGAGATAGGTATGTAGGTAGATTGATAGAGATAGGTAGGTAGGTAGATAGATAGATAGAGATAGGTAGGTAGGTAGATTGATAGATAGAGATATGTAGGTAGGTAGATAGATAGATAGAGATAGGTAGGTAGGTAGATTGATAGATACAGATAGGTTGGTAGGTAGATTGATAGAGATAGGTAGGTAGGTAGATAGATAGATAGATAGAGATAGGTAGGTAGGTAGATAGATAGAGATAGGTATGTAGGTAGGTAGATAGATAGATACAGATAGGTAGGTAGGTAGGTAGATAGATACATATATGTAGGTAGGTAGATAGATAGATAGATAGAGATAGGTAGGTAGGTAGATTGATAGATACAGATAGGTAGGTAGGTAGATAGATAGATAGATAGATAGATAGATAGATAGATAGATAGATAGATAGATAGATAGATAGATAGATAGATAGAGATAGGTAGGTAGGTAGATAGATACAGATATGTAGGTAGGTAGATAGATAGATAGAGATAGGTAGGTAGATAGATTGATAGATACAGATAGGTAGGTAGGTAGATAGATAGATACAGATACGTAGGTAGGTAGATTGATAGATAGAGATAGGTAGGTTGGTAGATTGATAGATACAGATAGGTAGGTAGGTAGATAGATAGATACAGATATGTAGGTAGGTAGATTGATAGATAGAGATAGGTAGGTAGGTAGGTAGGTAGATAGATAGATAGAGATAGGTAGGTAGGTAGATTGATAGATACAGATAGGTAGGTAGGTAGGTAGATAGATAGAGATAGGTAGGTAGGTAGATTGATAGATACAGATAGGTAGGTAGGTAGATAGATAGATAGAGATAGGTAGGTAGGTAGATAGATAGATAGAGATAGGTAGGTAGGTAGATAGATAGATAGAGATAGGTAGGTAGGTAGGTAGGTAGATAGATAGATAGAGATAGGTAGGTAGGTAGGTAGACAGATAGAGATAGGTAGGTAGGTAGGTAGATAGATAGAGATAGGTAGGTAGGTAGGTAGGTAGATAGATACAGATAGGTAGGTAGGTAGATTGATAGATAGAGATAGGTAGGTAGGTAGATTGATAGATAGAGATAGGTAGGTAGGTAGATAGATAGATACAGATAGGTAGGTAGGTAGGTAGATAGATAGATACAGATAGGTAGGTAGGTAGATTGATAGATACAGATAGGTAGGTAGGTAGATAGATAGATAGAGATACGTAGGTAGGTAGGTAGATAGATACAGATTGTAGGTAGATAGATAAATACAGATAGGTGGGTAGGTAGATAGATAGATACAGATAGGTCGGTAGGTAGATTGATAGATAGAGATAGGTAGGTAGGTAGATATATAGATACAGATATGTAGGTAGGTAGATAGATAGATATAGATAGATAGGTAGGTAGATATATAGATACAGATATGTAGGTAGGTAGATAGATAGATAGAGATAGGTAGGTAGGTAGATAGATAGATACAGATAGGTAGGTAGGTAGATAGATAGATAGAGATAGGTAGGTAGGTAGGTAGATAGATACAGATAGGTAGGTAGGTAGATAGATAGATAGAGATAGGTAGGTAGGTATATTGATAGATAGAGATAGGTAGGTAGGTAGATAGATAGATAGAGATAGGTAGGTAGGTAGGTAGATAGATAGAGATAGGTAGGTAGGTAGATTGATAGAGATAAGTAGGTAGGTAGATAGATAGATAGAGATAGGTAGGTAGGTAGATTGATAGATAGAGATAGGTAGGTAGGTAGGTAGATAGATAGAGATAGGTAGGTAGGTAGATAGATAGATAGAGATAGGTAGGGAGGTAGATTGATAGATACACATAGGTAGGTAGGTAGATAGATAGATAGAGATAGGTAGGTAGGTAGATAGATAGATAGATACAGATAGGTAGGTAGGTAGATAGATAGAGATAGGTAGGTAGGTAGATTGATAGAGATAGGTAGGTAGGTAGGTAGATAGATAGATAGAGATAGGTAGGTAGGTAGATTGATAGATAGAGATAGGTAGGTAGGTAGGTAGGTAGGTAGATAGAGATAGGTAGGTAGGTAGATAGATAGATAGAGATAGGTAGGTAGGTAGGTAGATAGATAGAGATAGGTAGGTAGGTAGATTGATAGATACAGATAGGTAGTTAGGTAGATTGATAGATAGAGATAGGTAGGTAGGTAGGTAGATAGATAGAGATAGGTAGGTAGGTAGATTGATAGAGATAGGTAGGTAGGTAGGTAGATAGATAGAGATAGGTAGGTAGTTAGATTGATAGATACAGATAGGTAGGTAGGTAGATAGATAGATACAGATAGGTAGGTAGGTAGATAGATAGATAGAGATAGGTAGGTAGGTAGATTGATAGATACAGATAGGTAGGTAGGTAGATTGATAGATAGAGATAGGTAGGTAGGTAGATTGATAGATACAGATAGGAAGGTAGGTAGATTGATAGATAGAGATAGGTAGGTAGGTAGATAGATAGATACAGATAGGTAGGTAGGTAGATTGATAGATAGAGATAGGTAGGTAGGTAGATAGATAGATAGAGATAGGTAGGTAGGTTGATAGATAGATAAAGATAGGTAGATAGGTAGATAGATAGATACAGATAGGTAGCTAGGTAGATAGATAGATAGAGATAGGTGGGTAGGTAGATAGATAGATACAGATAGGTAGGTAGGTAGATTGATAGATAGAGATAGGTAGGTAGGTAGATAGATAGATAGAGATAGGTAGGTAGGTAGATAGATAGATAGAGATAGGTAGGTAGGTAGATAGATAGATACAGAGAGGTAGGTAGGCAGATTGATAGATAGAGATAGGTAGGTAGGTAGGTAGGTAGATAGATAGATAGAGATAGGTAGGTAGGTAGATTGATAGATACAGATAGGTAGGTAGGTAGGTAGATAGATAGAGATAGGTAGGTAGGTAGATTGATAGATACAGATAGGTAGGTAGGTAGATAGATAGATAGAGATAGGTAGGTAGGTAGATAGATAGATAGAGATAGGTAGGTAGGTAGATAGATAGATAGAGATAGGTAGGTAGGTAGGTAGGTAGATAGATAGATAGAGATAGGTAGGTAGGTAGGTAGACAGATAGAGATAGGTAGGTAGGTAGGTAGATAGATAGAGATAGGTAGGTAGGTAGGTAGGTAGATAGATACAGATAGGTAGGTAGGTAGATTGATAGATAGAGATAGGTAGGTAGGTAGATTGATAGATAGAGATAGGTAGGTAGGTAGATAGATAGATACAGATAGGTAGGTAGGTAGGTAGATAGATAGATACAGATAGGTAGGTAGGTAGATTGATAGATACAGATAGGTAGGTAGGTAGATAGATAGATAGAGATACGTAGGTAGGTAGGTAGATAGATACAGATTGTAGGTAGATAGATAAATACAGATAGGTGGGTAGGTAGATAGATAGATACAGATAGGTCGGTAGGTAGATTGATAGATAGAGATAGGTAGGTAGGTAGATATATAGATACAGATATGTAGGTAGGTAGATAGATAGATATAGATAGGTAGGTAGGTAGATATATAGATACAGATATGTAGGTAGGTAGATAGATAGATAGAGATAGGTAGGTAGGTAGATAGATAGATACAGATAGGTAGGTAGGTAGATAGATAGATAGAGATAGGTAGGTAGGTAGGTAGATAGATACAGATAGGTAGGTAGGTAGATAGATAGATAGAGATAGGTAGGTAGGTATATTGATAGATAGAGATAGGTAGGTAGGTAGATAGATAGATAGAGATAGGTAGGTAGGTAGGTAGATAGATAGAGATAGGTAGGTAGGTAGATTGATAGAGATAGGTAGGTAGGTAGATAGATAGATAGAGATAGGTAGGTAGGTAGATTGATAGATAGAGATAGGTAGGTAGGTAGGTAGATAGATAGAGATAGGTAGGTAGGTAGATAGATAGATAGAGATAGGTAGGGAGGTAGATTGATAGATACACATAGGTAGGTAGGTAGATAGATAGATAGAGATAGGTAGGTAGGTAGATAGATAGATAGATACAGATAGGTAGGTAGGTAGATAGATAGAGATAGGTAGGTAGGTAGATTGATAGAGATAGGTAGGTAGGTAGGTAGATAGATAGATAGAGATAGGTAGGTAGGTAGATTGATAGATAGAGATAGGTAGGTAGGTAGGTAGGTAGGTAGGTAGATAGAGATAGGTAGGTAGGTAGATAGATAGATAGAGATAGGTAGGTAGGTAGGTAGATAGATAGAGATAGGTAGGTAGGTAGATTGATAGATACAGATAGGTAGTTAGGTAGATTGATAGATAGAGATAGGTAGGTAGGTAGGTAGATAGATAGAGATAGGTAGGTAGGTAGATTGATAGAGATAGGTAGGTAGGTAGGTAGATAGATAGAGATAGGTAGGTAGTTAGATTGATAGATACAGATAGGTAGGTAGGTAGATAGATAGATACAGATAGGTAGGTAGGTAGATAGATAGATAGAGATAGGTAGGTAGGTAGATTGATAGTTACAGATAGGTAGGTAGGTAGATTGATAGATAGAGATAGGTAGGTAGGTAGATTGATAGATACAGATAGGAAGGTAGGTAGATTGATAGATAGAGATAGGTAGGTAGGTAGATAGATAGATACAGATAGGTAGGTAGGTAGATTGATAGATAGAGATAGGTAGGTAGGTAGATAGATAGATAGAGATAGGTAGGTAGGTTGATAGATAGATAAAGATAGGTAGATAGGTAGATAGATAGATACAGATAGGTAGGTAGGTAGATAGATAGATAGAGATAGGTGGGTAGGTAGATAGATAGATACAGATAGGTAGGTAGGTAGATTGATAGATAGAGATAGGTAGGTAGGTAGATAGATAGATAGAGATAGGTAGGTAGGTAGATAGATAGATAGAGATAGGTAGGTAGCTAGATTGATAGAGATAGGTAGGTAGGTAGGTAGATAGATAGAGATAGGTAGGTAGGTAGATTGATAGAGATAGGTAGGTAGGTAGATAGATAGATAGAGATAGGTATGTAGGTAGATAGATAGATAGAGATAGGTAGGTAGGTAGATAGATAGATAGATACAGATAGGTAGGTAGGTAGATAGATAGAGATAGGTAGGTAGGTAGATTGATAGAGATAGGTAGGTAGGTAGATAGATAGATAGAGATAGGTTGGTAGGTAGATTGATAGATAGAGATAGGTAGGTAGGTAGGTAGATTGATAGATAGAGATAGGTAGGTAGGTAGATTGATAGAGATAGGTAGGTAGGTAGATTGATAGAGATAGGTAGGTAGGTAGATAGATAGATAGAGATAGGTAGGTAGGTAGATTGATAGATAGAGATAGGTAGGTAGGTAGGTAGATAGATAGAGATAGGTAGGTAGGTAGATAGATAGATAGAGATAGGTAGGTAGGTAGGTAGATAGATAGAGATAGGTAGGTAGGTAGATTGATAGATACAGATAGGTAGTTAGGTAGATTGATAGATAGAGATAGGTAGGTAGGTAGGTAGATAGATAGAGATAGGTAGGTAGATTGATAGAGATAGGTAGGTAGGTAGGTAGATAGATAGAGATAGGTAGGTAGTTAGATTGATAGATACAGATAGGTAGGTAGGTAGATAGATAGATACAGATAGGTAGGTAGGTAGATTGATAGATACAGATAGGTAGGTAGGTAGATTGATAGATAGAGATAGGTAGGTAGGTAGATTGATAGATACAGATAGGAAGGTAGGTAGATTGATAGATAGAGATAGGTAGGTAGGTAGATAGATAGATACAGATAGGTAGGTAGGTAGATTGATAGATAGAGATAGGTAGGTAGGTAGATAGATAGGTAGAGATAGGTAGGTAGGTTGATAGATAGATAAAGATAGGTAGATAGGTAGATAGATAGATACAGATAGGTAGGTAGGTAGATAGATAGATAGAGATAGGTGGGTAGGTAGATAGATAGATAGAGATAGGTAGGTAGGTAGATTGATAGATAGAGATAGGTAGGTAGGTAGATAGATAGATAGAGATAGGTAGGTAGGTAGATTGATAGAGATAGGTAGGTAGGTAGGTAGATAGATAGAGATAGGTAGGTAGGTAGATTGATAGAGATAGGTAGGTAGGTAGATAGATAGATAGAGATAGGTAGGTAGGTAGATAGATAGATAGAGATAGGTAGGTAGGTAGATAGATAGATAGATACAGATAGGTAGGTAGGTAGGTAGATAGATAGAGATAGGTAGGTAGGTAGATTGATAGAGATAGGTAGGTAGGTAGATAGATAGAGATAGGTAGGTAGGTAGATTGATAGATAGAGATAGGTAGGTAGGTAGGTAGATAGATAGAGATAGGTAGGTAGGTAGATAGATAGATAGAGATAGGTAGGTAGGTAGGAAGATAGATAGAGATAGGTAGGTAGGTAGATTGATAGATACAGATAGGTAGGTAGATTGATAGATAGAGATAGGTAGGTAGGTAGGTAGATAGATAGAGATAGGTAGGTAGATTGATAGAGATAGGTAGGTAGGTAGGTAGATAGATAGAGATAGGTAGGTAGTTAGATTGATAGATACAGATAGGTAGGTAGGTAGATAGATAGATACAGATAGGTAGGTAGGTAGATAGATAGATAGAGATAGGTAGGTAGGTAGATTGATAGATACAGATAGGTAGGTAGGTAGATTGATAGATAGAGATAGGTAGGTAGGTAGATTGATAGATACAGATAGGAAGGTAGGTAGATTGATAGATAGAGATAGGTAGGTAGGTAGATAGATAGATACAGATAGGTAGGTAGGTAGATTGATAGATAGAGATAGGTAGGTAGGTAGATAGATAGGTAGAGATAGGTAGGTAGGTTGATAGATAGATAAAGATAGGTAGATAGGTAGATAGATAGATACAGATAGGTAGGTAGGTAGATAGATAGATAGAGATAGGTGGGTAGGTAGATAGATAGATAGAGATAGGTAGGTAGGTAGATTGATAGATAGAGATAGGTAGGTAGGTAGATAGATAGATAGAGATAGGTAGGTAGGTAGATTGATAGAGATAGGTAGGTAGGTAGGTAGATAGATAGAGATAGGTAGGTAGGTAGATTGATAGAGATAGGTAGGTAGGTAGATAGATAGATAGAGATAGGTAGGTAGGTAGATAGATAGATAGAGATAGGTAGGTAGGTAGATAGATAGATAGATACAGATAGGTAGGTAGGTAGGTAGATAGATAGAGATAGGTAGGTAGGTAGATTGATAGAGATAGGTAGGTAGGTAGATAGATAGAGATAGGTAGGTAGGTAGATTGATAGATAGAGATAGGTAGGTAGGTAGGTAGATAGATAGAGATAGGTAGGTAGGTAGATAGATAGATAGAGATAGGTAGGTAGGTAGGAAGATAGATAGAGATAGGTAGGTAGGTAGATTGATAGATACAGATAGGTAGGTAGATTGATAGATAGAGATAGGTAGGTAGGTAGGTAGATAGATAGAGATAGGTAGGTAGATTGATAGAGATAGGTAGGTAGGTAGGTAGATAGATAGAGATAGGTAGGTAGTTAGATTGATAGATACAGATAGGTAGGTAGGTAGATAGATAGATACAGATAGGTAGGTAGGTAGATAGATAGATAGAGATAGGTAGGTAGGTAGATTGATAGATACAGATAGGTAGGTAGGTAGATTGATAGATAGAGATAGGTAGGTAGGTAGATTGATAGATACAGATAGGAAGGTAGGTAGATTGATAGATAGAGATAGGTAGGTAGGTAGATAGATAGATACAGATAGGTAGGTAGGTAGATTGATAGATAGAGATAGGTAGGTAGGTAGATAGATAGATAGAGATAGGTAGGTAGGTTGATAGATAGATAAAGATAGGTAGATAGGTAGATAGATAGATACAGATAGGTAGGTAGGTAGATAGATAGATAGAGATAGGTGGGTAGGTAGATAGATAGATACAGATAGGTAGGTAGGTAGATTGATAGATAGATATAGGTAGGTAGGTAGATAGATAGATAGAGATAGGTAGGTAGGTAGATAGATAGATAGAGATAGGTAGGTAGCTAGATTGATAGAGATAGGTAGGTAGGTAGGTAGATAGATAGAGATAGGTAGGTAGGTAGATTGATAGAGATAGGTAGGTAGGTAGATAGATAGATAGAGATAGGTATGTAGGTAGATAGACAGATAGAGATAGGTAGGTAGGTAGGTAGATTGATAGATAGAGATAGGTAGGTAGGTAGATTGATAGAGATAGGTAGGTAGGTAGATTGATAGAGATAGGTAGGTAGGTAGATAGATAGATAGATAGAGATAGGTAGGTAGGTAGATTGATAGATAGAGATAGGTAGGTAGGTAGGTAGATAGATAGAGATAGGTAGGTAGGTAGATAGATAGATAGAGATAGGTAGGTAGGTAGATTGATAGATAGAGATAGGTAGGTAGGTAGATAGATAGATACAGATAGGTAGGTAGGTAGATTGATAGATAGAGATAGGTAGGTAGGTAGATTGATAGATACAGATAGGAAGGTAGGTAGATTGATAGATAGAGATAGGTAGGTAGGTAGATAGATAGATACAGATAGGTAGGTAGGTAGATTGATAGATAGAGATAGGTAGGTAGGTAGATAGATAGATAGAGATAGGTAGGTAGGTTGATAGATAGATAAAGATAGGTAGATAGGTAGATAGATAGATACAGATAGGTAGGTAGGTAGATAGATAGATAGAGATAGGTGGGTAGGTAGATAGATAGATACAGATAGGTAGGTAGGTAGATTGATAGATAGATATAGGTAGGTAGGTAGATAGATAGATAGAGATAGGTAGGTAGGTAGATAGATAGATAGAGATAGGTAGGTAGGTAGGTAGATTGATAGAGATAGGTAGGTAGGTAGGTAGATAGATAGAGATAGGTAGGTAGGTAGATTGATAGAGATAGGTAGGTAGGTAGATAGATAGATAGAGATAGGTAGGTAGGTAGATAGATAGATAAAGATAGGTAGATAGGTAGATAGATAGATACAGATAGGTAGGTAGGTATATAGATAGATAGAGATAGGTGGGTAGGTAGATAGATAGATACAGATAGGTAGGTAGGTAGATTGATAGATAGATATAGGTAGGTAGGTAGATAGATAGATAGAGATAGGTAGGTAGGTAGATAGATAGATAGAGATAGGTAGGTAGCTAGATTGATAGAGATAGGTAGGTAGGTAGGTAGATAGATAGAGATAGGTAGGTAGGTAGATTGATAGAGATAGGTAGGTAGGTAGATAGATAGATAGAGATAGGTATGTAGGTAGATAGATAGATAGAGATAGGTAGGTAGGTAGATAGATAGATAGATACAGATAGGTAGGTAGGTAGATAGATAGAGATAGGTAGGTAGGTAGATTGATAGAGATAGGTAGGTAGGTAGATAGATAGATAGAGATAGGTAGGTAGGTAGATTGATAGATAGAGATAGGTAGGTAGGTAGGTAGATTGATAGATAGAGATAGGTAGGTAGGTAGATTGATAGAGATAGGTAGGTAGGTAGATTGATAGAGATAGGTAGGTAGGTAGATAGATAGATAGATAGAGATAGGTAGGTAGGTAGATTGATAGATAGAGATAGGTAGGTAGGTAGGTAGATAGATAGAGATAGGTAGGTAGGTAGATAGATAGATAGAGATAGGTAGGTAGGTAGGTAGATAGATAGAGATAGGTAGGTAGGTAGATTGATAGATACAGATAGGTAGTTAGGTAGATTGATAGATAGAGATAGGTAGGTAGGTAGGTAGATAGATAGAGATAGGTAGGTAGATTGATAGAGATAGGTAGGTAGGTAGATAGATAGAGATAGGTATGTAGGTAGATAGATAGATAGAGATAGGTAGGTAGGTAGATAGATAGATAGATACAGATAGGTAGGTAGGTAGATAGATAGAGATAGGTAGGTAGGTAGATTGATAGAGATAGGTAGGTAGGTAGATAGATAGATAGAGATAGGTAGGTAGGTAGATTGATAGATAGAGATAGGTAGGTAGGTAGATTGATAGAGATAGGTAGGTAGGTAGATTGATAGAGATAGGTAGGTAGGTAGATAGATAGATAGAGATAGGTAGGTAGGTAGATTGATAGATAGAGATAGGTAGGTAGGTAGGTAGATAGATAGAGATAGGTAGGTAGGTAGATAGATAGATAGAGATAGGTAGGTAGGTAGGTAGATAGATAGAGATAGGTAGGTAGGTAGATTGATAGATACAGATAGGTAGTTAGGTAGATTGATAGATAGAGATAGGTAGGTAGGTAGGTAGATAGATAGAGATAGGTAGGTAGATTGATAGAGATAGGTAGGTAGGTAGGTAGATAGATAGAGATAGGTAGGTAGTTAGATTGATAGATACAGATAGGTAGGTAGGTAGATAGATAGATACAGATAGGTAGGTAGGTAGATAGATAGATAGAGATAGGTAGGTAGGTAGATTGATAGATACAGATAGGTAGGTAGGTAGATTGATAGATAGAGATAGGTAGGTAGGTAGATTGATAGATACAGATAGGAAGGTAGGTAGATTGATAGATAGAGATAGGTAGGTAGGTAGATAGATAGATACAGATAGGTAGGTAGGTAGATTGATAGATAGAGATAGGTAGGTAGGTAGATAGATAGGTAGAGATAGGTAGGTAGGTTGATAGATAGATAAAGATAGGTAGATAGGTAGATAGATAGATACAGATAGGTAGGTAGGTAGATAGATAGATAGAGATAGGTGGGTAGGTAGATAGATAGATAGAGATAGGTAGGTAGGTAGATTGATAGATAGAGATAGGTAGGTAGGTAGATAGATAGATAGAGATAGGTAGGTAGGTAGATAGATAGATAGAGATAGGTAGGTAGGTAGATTGATAGAGATAGGTAGGTAGGTAGGTAGATAGATAGAGATAGGTAGGTAGGTAGATTGATAGAGATAGGTAGGTAGGTAGATAGATAGATAGAGATAGGTAGGTAGGTAGATAGATAGATAGAGATAGGTAGGTAGGTAGATAGATAGATAGATACAGATAGGTAGGTAGGTAGGTAGATAGATAGAGATAGGTAGGTAGGTAGATTGATAGAGATAGGTAGGTAGGTAGATAGATAGAGATAGGTAGGTAGGTAGATTGATAGATAGAGATAGGTAGGTAGGTAGGTAGGTAGGTAGATAGATAGATAGAGATAGGTAGGTAGGTAGGAAGATAGATAGAGATAGGTAGGTAGGTAGATTGATAGATACAGATAGGTAGTTAGGTAGATTGATAGATAGAGATAGGTAGGTAGGTAGGTAGATAGATAGAGATAGGTAGGTAGATTGATAGAGATAGGTAGGTAGGTAGGTAGATAGATAGAGATAGGTAGGTAGTTAGATTGATAGATACAGATAGGTAGGTAGGTAGATAGATAGATACAGATAGGTAGGTAGGTAGATAGATAGATAGAGATAGGTAGGTAGGTAGATTGATAGATACAGATAGGTAGGTAGGTAGATTGATAGATAGAGATAGGTAGGTAGGTAGATTGATAGATACAGATAGGAAGGTAGGTAGATTGATAGATAGAGATAGGTAGGTAGGTAGATAGATAGATACAGATAGGTAGGTAGGTAGATTGATAGATAGAGATAGGTAGGTAGGTAGATAGATAGATAGAGATAGGTAGGTAGGTTGATAGATAGATAAAGATAGGTAGATAGGTAGATAGATAGATACAGATAGGTAGGTAGGTAGATAGATAGATAGAGATAGGTGGGTAGGTAGATAGATAGATACAGATAGGTAGGTAGGTAGATTGATAGATAGATATAGGTAGGTAGGTAGATAGATAGATAGAGATAGGTAGGTAGGTAGATAGATAGATAGAGATAGGTAGGTAGCTAGATTGATAGAGATAGGTAGGTAGGTAGGTAGATAGATAGAGATAGGTAGGTAGGTAGATTGATAGAGATAGGTAGGTAGGTAGATAGATAGATAGAGATAGGTATGTAGGTAGATAGATAGATAGAGATAGGTAGGTAGGTAGATAGATAGATAGATACAGATAGGTAGGTAGGTAGATAGATAGAGATAGGTAGGTAGGTAGATTGATAGAGATAGGTAGGTAGGTAGATAGATAGATAGAGATAGGTAGGTAGGTAGATTGATAGATAGAGATAGGTAGGTAGGTAGGTAGATTGATAGATAGAGATAGGTAGGTAGGTAGATTGATAGAGATAGGTAGGTAGGTAGATTGATAGAGATAGGTAGGTAGGTAGATAGATAGATAGATAGAGATAGGTAGGTAGGTAGATTGATAGATAGAGATAGGTAGGTAGGTAGGTAGATAGATAGAGATAGGTAGGTAGGTAGATAGATAGATAGAGATAGGTAGGTAGGTAGGTAGATAGATAGAGATAGGTAGGTAGGTAGATTGATAGATACAGATAGGTAGTTAGGTAGATTGATAGATAGAGATAGGTAGGTAGGTAGGTAGATAGATAGAGATAGGTAGGTAGATTGATAGAGATAGGTAGGTAGGTAGGTAGATAGATAGAGATAGGTAGGTAGTTAGATTGATAGATACAGATAGGTAGGTAGGTAGATAGATAGATACAGATAGGTAGGTAGGTAGATAGATAGAGATAGGTAGATAGGTAGATTGATAGATACAGATAGGTAGGTAGGTAGATTGATAGATAGAGATAGGTAGGTAGGTAGATTGATAGATACAGATAGGAAGGTAGGTAGATTGATAGATAGAGATAGGTAGGTAGGTAGATAGATAGATACAGATAGGTAGGTAGGTAGATTGATAGATAGAGATAGGTAGGTAGGTAGATAGATAGGTAGAGATAGGTAGGTAGGTTGATAGATAGATAAAGATAGGTAGATAGGTAGATAGATAGATACAGATAGGTAGGTAGGTAGATAGATAGATAGAGATAGGTGGGTAGGTAGATAGATAGATAGAGATAGGTAGGTAGGTAGATTGATAGATAGAGATAGGTAGGTAGGTAGATAGATAGATAGAGATAGGTAGGTAGGTAGATAGATAGATAGAGATAGGTAGGTAGGTAGATTGATAGAGATAGGTAGGTAGGTAGGTAGATAGATAGAGATAGGTAGGTAGGTAGATTGATAGAGATAGGTAGGTAGGTAGATAGATAGATAGAGATAGGTAGGTAGGTAGATAGATAGATAGAGATAGGTAGGTAGGTAGATTGATAGAGATAATTAGGTAGGTAGATAGATAGAGATAGGTAGGTAGGTAGATTGATAGATAGAGATAGGTAGGTAGGTAGGTAGATAGATAGAGATAGGTAGGTAGGTAGATAGATAGATAGAGATAGGTAGGTAGGTAGGAAGATAGATAGAGATAGGTAGGTAGGTAGATTGATAGATACAGATAGGTAGTTAGGTAGATTGATAGATAGAGATAGGTAGGTAGGTAGGTAGATAGATAGAGATAGGTAGGTAGATTGATAGAGATAGGTAGGTAGGTAGGTAGATAGATAGAGATAGGTAGGTAGTTAGATTGATAGATACAGATAGGTAGGTAGGTAGATAGATAGATACAGATAGGTAGGTAGGTAGATAGATAGATAGAGATAGGTAGGTAGGTAGATTGATAGATACAGATAGGTAGGTAGGTAGATTGATAGATAGAGATAGGTAGGTAGGTAGATTGATAGATACAGATAGGAAGGTAGGTAGATTGATAGATAGAGATAGGTAGGTAGGTAGATAGATAGATACAGATAGGTAGGTAGGTAGATTGATAGATAGAGATAGGTAGGTAGGTAGATAGATAGGTAGAGATAGGTAGGTAGGTTGATAGATAGATAAAGATAGGTAGATAGGTAGATAGATAGATACAGATAGGTAGGTAGGTAGATAGATAGATAGAGATAGGTGGGTAGGTAGATAGATAGATAGAGATAGGTAGGTAGGTAGATTGATAGATAGAGATAGGTAGGTAGGTAGATAGATAGATAGAGATAGGTAGGTAGGTAGATAGATAGATAGAGATAGGTAGGTAGGTAGATTGATAGAGATAGGTAGGTAGGTAGGTAGATAGATAGAGATAGGTAGGTAGGTAGATTGATAGAGATAGGTAGGTAGGTAGATAGATAGATAGAGATAGGTAGGTAGGTAGATAGATAGATAGAGATAGGTAGGTAGGTAGATAGATAGATAGATACAGATAGGTAGGTAGGTAGGTAGATAGATAGAGATAGGTAGGTAGGTAGATTGATAGAGATAGGTAGGTAGGTAGATAGATAGAGATAGGTAGGCAGGTAGATTGATAGATAGAGATAGGTAGGTAGGTAGGTAGATAGATAGAGATAGGTAGGTAGGTAGATAGATAGATAGAGATAGGTAGGTAGGTAGGAAGATAGATAGAGATAGGTAGGTAGGTAGATTGATCGATATAGATAGGTAGTTAGGTAGATTGATAGATAGAGATAGGTAGGTAGGTAGGTAGATAGATAGAGATAGGTAGGTAGGTAGATTGATAGATACAGATAGGAACGTAGGTAGATTGATAGATAGAGATAGGTAGGTAGGTAGATAGATAGATACAGATAGGTAGGTAGGTAGATTGATAGATAGAGATAGGTAGGTAGGTAGATAGATAGATAGAGATAGGTAGGTAGGTAGATAGATAGATAGATAGAGATAGGTAGATAGGTAGATAGATAGATACAGATAGGTAGGTAGATAGATAGATAGAGATAGGTGGGTAGGTAGATAGATAGATACAGATAGGTAGGTAGGTAGATTGATAGATAGAGATAGGTAGGTAGGTAGATAGATAGATAGAGATAGGTAGGTAGGTAGATTGATAGATACAGATAGGTAGGTAGGTAGATTGATAGATAGAGATAGGTAGGTAGGTAGATTGATAGATACAGATAGGTAGGTAGGTAGATTGATAGATAGATTTAGGTAGGTAGGTAGATAGATAGATAGAGATAGGTAGGTAGGTAGATTGATAGATAGAGATAGGTAGGTAGGTAGGTAGGTAGATAGATAGAGATAGGTAGGTAGGTAGATATATAGATACAGATATGTAGGTAGATAGATAGAGATAGGTAGGTAGGTAGATTGATAGATACAGATAGGTAGGTAGGTAGATTGATAGATAGAGATAGGTATGTAGGTAGGTAGATAGATAGAGATAGGTAGGTAGGTAGATTGATAGATACAGATAGGTAGGTAGGTAGATTGATAGATAGAGATAGGTAGGTAGGTAGATAGATAGATAGATAGAGATAGGTAGGTAGGTAGATAGATAGATACAGATTGGTAGCTAGGTAGATAGATAGATAGAGATAGGTAGGTAGGTAGATAGATAGATACAGATAGGTAGGTAGGTAGATAGATAGATACAGATAGGTAGGTAGGTAGATAGATAGATACAGATAGGTAGGTAGGTAGATTGATAGATAGAGATAGGTAGGTAGGTATGTAGATAGATACAGATAGGTAGGTAGGTAGATAGATAGAGATAGGTAGGTAGGTAGATTGATAGATAGAGATAGGTAGGTAGGTAGGTAGATAGAGATAGGTAGGTAGTTAGATTGATAGATACAGATAGGTAGGTAGGTAGATAGATAGATACAGATAGGTAGGTAGGTAGGTAGATAGATAGAGATAGGTAGGTAGGTAGATTGATAGATACAGATAGGTAGGTAGGTAGATTGATAGATAGAGATAGGTAGGTAGGTAGATTGATAGATACAGATAGGAAGGTAGGTAGATTGATAGATAGAGATAGGTAGGTAGGTAGATAGATAGATACAGATAGGTAGGTAGGTAGATTGATTGATAGAGATAGGTAGGTAGGTAGATAGATAGATAGAGATAGGTAGGTAGGTTGATAGATAGATAAAGATAGGTAGATAGGTAGATAGATAGATACAGATAGGTAGGTAGGTAGATAGATAGATAGAGATAGGTGGGTAGGTAGATAGATAGATACAGATAGGTAGGTAGGTAGATTGATAGATAGAGATAAGTAGGTAGGTAGATAGATAGATAGAGATAGGTAGGTAGGTAGATTGATAGAGATAAGTAGGTAGGTAGGTAGGTAGATAGATAGAGATATGTAGGTAGATTGATAGATACAGATAGGTAGGTAGGTAGATTGATAGATAGAGATAGGTAGGTAGGTAGGTAGATAGATAGATAGAGATAGGTAGGTAGGTAGATTGATAGATACAGATAGGTAGGTAGGTAGATTGATAGATAGAGATAGGTAGGTAGGTAGATAGATAGATAGAGATAGGTAGGTAGGTAGGTAGATAGATACAGATAGGTAGGTAGATAGATAAATACAGATAGGTGGGTAGGTAGATAGATAGATAGATAGAGATAGGTAGGTAGGTAGATTGATAGATAGAGATAGGTAGGTAGGTAGATTGATAGATAGAAATAGGTAGGTAGGTAGATAGATAGATAGAGATAGGTAGGTAGGTAGATAGATAGATACAGATAGGTAGCTAGGTAGATAGATAGATAGAGATAGGTAGGTAGGTAGATAGATAGATACAGATAGGTAGGTAGGTAGATAGATAGATAGAGATAGGTAGGTAGGTAGATTGATAGATACAGATAGGTAGGTAGGTAGATTGATAGATAGAGATAGGTAGGTAGGTAGATAGATAGATAGAGATAGGTAGGTAGGTACATAGATAGATACAGATAGGTAGCTAGGTAGATAGATAGATAGATAGATAGATAGATAGATAGAGATAGGTAGGTAGGTAGATAGATAGATACAGATAGGTAGGTAGGTAGGTAGATAGATACAGATAGGTAGGTAGGTGGATAGATAGATACAGATAGGTAGGTAGGTAGATTGATAGATAGAGATAGGTAGGTAGGTAGGTAGATAGATACAGATAGGTAGGTAGGTAGATAGATAGAGATAGGTAGGTAGGTAGATTGATAGATAGAGATAGGTAGGTAGGTAGGTAGATAGATAGAGATAGGTAGGTAGGTAGATTGATAGATACAGATAGGTAGGTAGGTAGATAGATAGATAGAGATAGGTAGGTAGGTAGATTGATAGATAGAGATAGGTAGGTAGGTAGGTAGATAGAGATAGGTAGGTAGGTAGATAGATAGATAGAGATAGGTAGGTAGGTAGATAGATAGATAGAGATAGGTAGGTAGGTAGGTAGATAGATAGATAGAGATAGGTAGGTAGGTAGATAGATAGATAGAGATAGGTAGGTAGGTAGGTAGATAGATAGAGATAGGTAGGTAGGTAGGTAGATAGATAGAGATAGGTAGGTAGGTAGATTGATAGATAGAGATAGGTAGGTAGGTAGATTGATAGATAGAGATAGGTAGGTAGGTAGATTGATAGATAGAGATAGGTAGGTAGGTAGATAGATAGATAGAGATAGGTAGGTAGGTAGGTAGATAGATAGATACAGATAGGTAGGTAGGTAGGTAGATAGATAGAGATACGTAGGTAGGTAGGTAGATAGATACAGATTGTAGGTAGATAGATAAATACAGATAGGTGGGTAGGTAGATAGATAGATACAGATAGGTAGGTAGGTAGATTGATAGATAGAGATAGGTAGGTAGGTAGATATATAGATACAGATATGTAGGTAGGTAGATAGATAGATACAGATAGGTAGGTAGGTAGATATATAGATACAGATATGTAGGTAGGTAGATAGATAGATAGAGATAGGTAGGTAGGTAGATAGATAGATACAGATAGGTAGGTAGGTAGATAGATAGATAGAGATAGGTAGGTAGGTAGATAGATACAGATATGTAGGTAGGTAGATAGATAGATAGATAGATAGATAGGTAGGTAGGTAGATTGATAGATAGAGATAGGTAGGTAGGTAGGTAGATAGATAGAGATAGGTAGGTAGGTAGGTAGATAGATAGAGATAGGTAGGTAGGTAGATTGATAGATACAGATAGGTAGGTAGGTATATAGATAGATAGAGATAGGTAGGTAGGTAGATAGATAGATAGAGATAGGTAGGTAGGTAGATAGATAGATAGATACAGATAGGTAGGTAGGTAGATAGATAGAGATAGGTAGGTAGGTAGATTGATAGAGATAGGTAGGTAGGTAGCTAGATAGATAGAGATAGGTAGGTAGGTAGATTGATAGATAGAGATAGGTAGGTAGGTAGTTAGATAGATAGAGATAGGTAGGTAGGTAGATAGATAGATAGAGATAGGTAGGTAGGTAGGTAGATAGATAGAGATAGGTAGGTAGGTAGATTGATAGATACAGATAGGTAGGTAGGTAGATTGATAGATAGAGATAGGTAGGTAGGTAGGTAGATAGATAGAGATAGGTAGGTAGGTAGATTGATAGAGATAGGTAGGTAGGTAGGTAGATAGATAGAGATAGGTAGGTAGTTAGATTGATAGATACAGATAGGTAGGTAGGTAGATAGATAGATACAGATAGGTAGGTAGGTAGATGGATAGATAGAGATAGGTAGGTAGGTAGGTAGATAGATACAGATAGGTAGGCAGGTAGATAGATAGAGATAGGTAGGTAGGTAGATTGATAGATAGAGATAGGTAGGTAGGTAGGTAGATAGATAGAGATAGGTAGGTAGGTAGATAGATAGATAGAGATAGGTAGGTAGGTAGATTGATAGATACAGATAGGTAGGTAGGTAGATAGATAGATAGAGATAGGTAGGTAGGTATATTGATAGATAGAGATAGGTAGGTAGGTAGGTAGATAGATAGAGATAGGTAGGTAGGTAGATAGATAGATAGAGATAGGTAGGTAGGTAGATAGATAGATAGAGATAGGTAGGTAGGTAGGTAGATAGATAGATAGAGATAGGTAGGTAGGTAGATAGATAGATAGAGATAGGTAGGTAGGTAGGTAGATAGATAGAGATAGGTAGGTAGGTAGATAGATACAGATAAGTAGGTAGGTAGATTGATAGATAGAGATAGGTAGGTAGGTAGATTGATAGATAGAGATAGGTAGGTAGGTAGATAGATAGATAGAGATAGGTAGGTAGGTTGGTAGATAGATAGAGATAGGTAGGTAGGTAGATAGATAGAGATAGGTAGGTAGGTAGATTGATAGATACAGATAGGTAGGTAGGTAGATAGATAGATAGAGATAGGTAGGTAGGTAGATAGATAGATAGAGATAGGTAGGTAGGTAGATAGATAGATAGATACAGATAGGTAGGTAGGTAGATAGATAGAGATAGGTAGGTAGGTAGATAGATAGATAGAGATAGGTAGGTAGGTAGATTGATAGATAGAGATAGGTAGGTAGGTAGTTAGATAGATAGAGATAGGTAGGTAGGTAGATAGATAGATAGAGATAGGTAGGTAGGTAGGTAGATAGATAGAGATAGGTAGGTAGGTAGATTGATAGATACAGATAGGTAGGTAGGTAGATTGATAGATAGAGATAGGTAGGTAGGTAGGTAGATAGATAGAGATAGGTAGGTAGGTAGATTGATAGAGATAGGTAGGTAGGTAGGTAGATAGATAGAGATAGGTAGGTAGTTAGATTGATAGATACAGATAGGTAGGTAGGTAGATAGATAGATACAGATAGGTAGGTAGGTAGATGGATAGATAGAGATAGGTAGGTAGGTAGGTAGATAGATACAGATAGGTAGGCAGGTAGATAGATAGAGATAGGTAGGTAGGTAGATTGATAGATAGAGATAGGTAAGTAGGTAGGTAGATAGATAGAGATAGGTAGGTAGGTAGATAGATAGATAGAGATAGGTAGGTAGGTAGATTGATAGATACAGATAGGTAGGTAGGTAGATAGATAGATAGAGATAGGTAGGTAGGTATATTGATAGATAGAGATAGGTAGGTAGGTAGGTAGATAGATAGAGATAGGTAGGTAGGTAGATAGATAGATAGAGATAGGTAGGTAGGTAGATAGATAGATAGAGATAGGTAGGTAGGTAGGTAGATAGATAGATAGAGATAGGTAGGTAGGTAGATAGATAGATAGAGATAGGTAGGTAGGTAGGTAGATAGATAGAGATAGGTAGGTAGGTAGATAGATACAGATAGGTAGGTAGGTAGATTGATAGATAGAGATAGGTAGGTAGGTAGATTGATAGATAGAGATAGGTAGGTAGGTAGATAGATAGATAGAGATAGGTAGGTAGGTTGGTAGATAGATAGATACAGATAGGTAGGTAGGTAGATTAATAGATACAGATAGGTAGGTAGGTAGATTGATAGATAGAGATACGTAGGTAGGTAGGTAGATAGATACAGATTGTAGGTAGATAGATAAATACAGATAGGTGGGTAGGTAGATAGATAGATACAGATAGGTAGGTAGGTAGATTGATAGATAGAGATAGGTAGGTAGGTAGATATATAGATACAGATATGTAGGTAGGTAGATAGATAGATACAGATAGGTAGGTAGGTAGATATATAGATACAGATATGTAGGTAGGTAGATAGATAGATAGAGATAGGTAGGTAGGTAGATAGATAGATACAGATAGGTAGGTAGGTAGATAGATAGATAGAGATAGGTAGGTAGGTAGATAGATACAGATATGTAGGTAGGTAGATAGATAGATAGAGATAGGTAGGTAGGTAGATTGATCGATATAGGTAGGTAGGTAGATAGATAGATAGATAGAGATAGGTAGGTAGGTAGGTAGATAGATAGAGATAGGTAGGTAGGTAGATTGATAGAGATAGGTAGGTAGGTAGATAGATAGATAGAGTTAGGTAGGTAGGTAGATTGATAGATAGAGATAGGTAGGTAGGTAGGTAGATAGATAGAGATAGGTAGGTAGGTAGATAGATAGATAGAGATAGGTAGGTAGGTAGATTGATAGATACAGATAGGTAGGTAGGTAGATAGATAGATAGAGATAGGTAGGTAGGTAGATAGATAGATAGAGATAGGTAGGTATGTAGATAGATAGATAGATACAGATAGGTAGGTAGGTAGATGGATAGAGATAGGTAGGTAGATAGATTGATAGAGATAGGTAGGTAGGTAGGTAGATAGATAGATAGAGATAGGTAGGTAGGTAGATTGATAGATAGAGATAGGTAGGTAGGTAGGTAGATAGATAGAGATAGGTAGGTAGGTAGATAGATAGATAGAGATAGGTAGGTAGGTAGGTAGATAGATAGAGATCGGTAGGTAGGTAGATTGATAGATACAGATAGGTAGGTAGGTAGATTGATAGATAGAGATAGGTAGGTAGGTAGGTAGGTAGGTAGATAGATAGAGATAGGTAGGTAGGTAGATTGATAGAGATAGGTATGTAGGTAGGTAGATAGATAGAGATAGGTAGGTAGTTAGATTGATAGATACAGATAGGTAGGTAGGTAGATAGATAGATACAGATAGGTAGGTAGGTAGATAGATAGATAGAGATAGGTAGGTAGGTAGATTGATAGATACAGATAGGTAGGTAGGTAGATTGATAGATAGAGATAGGTAGGTAGGTAGATTGATAGATACAGATAGGAAGGTAGGTAGATTGATAGATAGAGATAGGTAGGTAGGTAGATAGATAGATACAGATAGGTAGGTAGGTAGATTGATAGATAGAGATAGGTAGGTAGGTAGATAGATAGATAGAGATAGGTAGGTAGGTAGATAGATAGATAGATACAGATAGGTAGGTAGGTAGATGGATAGAGATAGGTAGGTAGATAGATTGATAGAGATAGGTAGGTAGGTAGGTAGATAGATAGATAGAGATAGGTAGGTAGGTAGATTGATAGATAGAGATAGGTAGGTAGGTAGGTAGGTAGATAGATAGAGATAGGTAGGTAGGTAGATAGATAGATAGATAGAGATAGGTAGGTAGGTAGGTAGATAGATAGAGATCGGTAGGTAGGTAGATTGATAGATACAGATAGGTAGGTAGGAAGATTGATAGATAGAGATAGGTAGGTAGGTAGGTAGATAGATAGAGATAGGTAGGTAGGTAGATTGATAGAGATAGGTATG
Source organism: Crotalus helleri (assembly GCA_024509115.1). Classification (NCBI taxonomy): domain Eukaryota; kingdom Metazoa; phylum Chordata; class Lepidosauria; order Squamata; family Viperidae; genus Crotalus; species Crotalus helleri. The sequence goes on along the minus strand of JAKSXO010000167.1, from coordinate 70,981 downwards.
TAGGTAGGTAGATAGATAGAGATAGGTAGGTAGTTAGATTGATAGATACAGATAGGTAGGTAGGTAGATAGATAGATACAGATAGGTAGGTAGGTAGATAGATAGATAGAGATAGGTAGGTAGGTAGATTGATAGATACAGATAGGTAGGTAGGTAGATTGATAGATAGAGATAGGTAGGTAGGTAGATTGATAGATACAGATAGGAAGGTAGGTAGATTGATAGATAGAGATAGGTAGGTAGGTAGATAGATAGATACAGATAGGTAGGTAGGTAGATTGATAGATAGAGATAGGTAGGTAGGTAGATAGATAGAGATAGGTAGGTGGGTTGATAGATAGATAAAGATAGGTAGATAGGTAGATAGATAGATACAGATAGGTAGGTAGGTAGATAGATAGATAGAGATAGGTGGGTAGGTAGATAGATAGATACAGATAGGTAGGTAGGTAGATTGATAGATAGAGATAGGTAGGTAGGTAGATAGATAGATAGAGATAGGTAGGTAGGTAGGTAGATAGTTAGATACAGATAGGTAGGTAGGTAGATTGATAGATACAGATAGGTAGGTAGGTAGATAGATAGATAGAGATACGTAGGTAGGTAGGTAGATAGATACAGATTGTAGGTAGATAGATAAATACAGATAGCTGTGTAGGTAGATAGATAGATACAGATAGGTAGGTAGGTAGATTGATAGATAGAGATAGGTAGGTAGGTAGATATATAGATACAGATATGTAGGTAGGTAGATAGATAGATACAGATAGGTAGGTAGGTAAATATATAGATACAGATATGTAGGTAGGTAGATAGATAGATAGAGATAGGTAGGTAGGTAGATAGATAGATACAGATAGGTAGGTAGGTAGATAGATAGATAGAGATAGGTAGGTAGGTAGATAGATACAGATATGTAGGTAGGTAGATAGATAGATAGAGATAGGTAGGTAGGTAGATTGATAGATAGAGATAGGTAGGTAGGTAGATAGATAGAGATAGGTAGGTAGGTAGGTAGATAGATAGAGATAGGTAGGTAGGTAGATTGATAGAGATAGGTAGGTAGGTAGATAGATAGATAGAGATAGGTAGGTAGGTAGATTGATAGATAGAGATAGGTAGGTAGGTAGGTAGATAGATAGAGATAGGTAGGTAGGTAGATAGATAGATAGAGATAGGTAGGTAGGTAGATTGATAGATACAGATAGGTAGGTAGGTGGATAGATAGATAGAGATACGTAGGTAGGTAGGTAGATAGATAGAGAGGTAGGTAGATAGATAGATAGATAGAGATAGGTAGGTAGGTAGTTAGATAGATAGATAGAGATAGGTAGGTAGGTAGGTAGATAGATAGAGATAGGTAGGTAGGTAGGTAGATAGATAGAGATAGGTAGGTAGGTAGATAGATAGATAGAGATAGGTAGGTAGGTAGGTAGATAGATAGAGGTAGGTAGGTAGGTAGGTAGATTGATAGATACAGATAGGTAGGTAGGTAGATTGATAGATAGAGATAGGTAGGTAGGTAGGTAGATAGATAGAGATAGGTAGGTAGGTAGATTGATAGAGATAGGTAGGTAGGTAGGTAGATAGATAGAGATAGGTAGGTAGTTAGATTGATAGACACAGATAGGTAGGTAGGTAGATAGATAGATACAGATAGGTAGGTAGGTAGATAGATAGATAGAGATAGGTGGGTAGGTAGATTGATAGATACAGATAGGTAGGTAGGTAGATTGATAGATAGAGATAGGTAGGTAGGTAGATTGATAGATAGAGATAGGTAGGTAGATAGATAGATAGAGATAGGTAGGTAGGTAGGTAGATAGATAGATACAGATACGTAGGTAGGTAGATAGATAGAGGTACGTAGGTAGGTAGGTAGATAGATACAGATTGTAGGTAGATAGATAAATACAGATAGGTGGGTAGGTAGATAGATAGATACAGATAGGTAGGTAGGTAGATTGATAGATAGAGATAGGTAGGTAGGTAGATATATAGATACAGATATGTAGGTAGGTAGATAGATAGATAGAGATAGGTAGGTAGGTAGATTGATAGATACAGATAGGTAGATTGATAGATAGAGATAGGTAGGTAGGTAGGTAGATAGATAGAGATAGGTAGGTAGGTAGATAGATAGATAGAGATAGGTAGGTAGGTAGATAGATAGATAGAGATAGGTAGGTAGGTAGGTAGATAGATAGATAGAGATAGGTAGGTAGGTAGATAGATAGATAGAGATAGGTAGGTAGGTAGATAGATAGATAGAGATAGGTAGGTAGGTAGGTAGATAGATAGAGATAGGTAGGTAGGTAGGTAGATAGATAGAGATAGGTAGGTAGGTAGGTAGATAGATACAGATAGGTAGGTAGGTAGATTGATAGATAGAGATAGGTAGGTAGGTAGATAGATAGATACAGATAGGTAGGTAGGTAGATTGATAGATAGAGATAGGTAGGTAGGTAGATATATAGATACAGATATGTAGGTAGGTAGATAGATAGATACAGATAGGTAGGTAGGTAGATATATAGATACAGATATGTAGGTAGGTAGATAGATAGATAGAGATAGGTAGGTAGGTAGATAGATAGATACAGATAGGTAGGTAGGTAGATAGATAGATAGAGATAGGTAGGTAGGTAGAGAGATAGAGATAGGTAGGTAGATTGATAGATAGAGATAGGTAGGTAGGTAGATAGATAGATAGAGATAGGTAGGTAGGTAGATTGATAGATAGAGATAGGTAGGTAGGTAGATTGATAGAGATAGGTAGGTAGGTAGGTAGATAGATAGAGATAGGTAGGTAGTTAGATTGATAGACACAGATAGGTAGGTAGGTAGATAGATAGATACAGATAGGTAGGTAGGTAGATAGATAGATAGAGATAGGTGGGTAGGTAGATTGATAGATACAGATAGGTAGGTAGGTAGATTGATAGATAGAGATAGGTAGGTAGGTAGATTGATAGATAGAGATAGGTAGGTAGATAGATAGATAGAGATAGGTAGGTAGGTAGGTAGATAGATAGATACAGATACGTAGGTAGGTAGATAGATAGAGGTACGTAGGTAGGTAGGTAGATAGATACAGATTGTAGGTAGATAGATAAATACAGATAGGTGGGTAGGTAGATAGATAGATACAGATAGGTAGGTAGGTAGATTGATAGATAGAGATAGGTAGGTAGGTAGATATATAGATACAGATATGTAGGTAGGTAGATAGATAGATAGAGATAGGTAGGTAGGTAGATTGATAGATACAGATAGGTAGGTAGGTAGATAGATAGATAGAGATAGGTAGGTAGGTAGATTGATAGATAGAGATAGGTAGGTAGGTAGGTAGATAGATAGAGATAGGTAGGTAGGTAGATAGATAGATAGAGATAGGTAGGTAGGTAGATAGATAGATAGAGATAGGTAGGTAGGTAGGTAGATAGATAGATAGATAGAGATAGGTAGGTAGGTAGATAGATAGATAGAGATAGGTAGGTAGGTAGATAGATAGATAGAGATAGGTAGGTAGGTAGGTAGATAGATAGAGATAGGTAGGTAGGTAGGTAGATAGATAGAGATAGGTAGGTAGGTAGGTAGATAGATACAGATAGGTAGGTAGGTAGATTGATAGATAGAGATAGGTAGGTAGGTAGATAGATAGATACAGATAGGTAGGTAGGTAGATTGATAGATAGAGATAGGTAGGTAGGTAGATATATAGATACAGATATGTAGGTAGGTAGATAGATAGATACAGATAGGTAGGTAGGTAGATATGTAGATACAGATATGTAGGTAGGTAGATAGATAGATAGAGATAGGTAGGTAGGTAGATAGATAGATACAGATAGGTAGGTAGGTAGATAGATAGATAGAGATAGGTAGGTAGGTAGAGAGATAGAGATAGGTAGGTAGATTGATAGATAGAGATAGGTAGGTAGGTAGATAGATAGATAGAGATAGGTAGGTAGGTAGATTGATAGATAGAGACAGGTAGGTAGGTAGGTAGGTATATAGATAGAGATAGGTAGGTAGGTAGATATATAGATACAGATGTGTAGGTAGATAGATAGAGATAGGTAGGTAGGTAGATTGATAGATACAGATAGGTAGGTAGGTAGATAGATAGATAGAGATAGGTAGGTAGGTAGATTGATAGATAGAGATAGGTAGGTAGGTAGGTAGATAGATAGAGATACGTAGGTAGGTAGGTAGATAGATAGAGAGGTAGGTAGATAGATAGATAGATAGAGATAGGTAGGTAGGTAGTTAGATAGATAGATAGAGATAGGTAGGTAGGTAGGTAGATAGATAGAGATAGGTAGGTAGGTAGGTAGATAGATAGAGATAGGTAGGTAGGTAGATAGATAGATAGAGATAGGTAGGTAGGTAGGTAGATAGATAGAGGTAGGTAGGTAGGTAGATTGATAGATACAGATAGGTAGGTAGGTAGATTGATAGATAGAGATAGGTAGGTAGGTAGGTAGATAGATATAGGTAGGTAGGTAGATTGATAGAGATAGGTAGGTAGGTAGGTAGATAGATAGAGATAGGTAGGTAGTTAGATTGATAGACACAGATAGGTAGGTAGGTAGATAGATAGATACAGATAGGTAGGTAGGTAGATAGATAGATAGAGATAGGTGGGTAGGTAGATTGATAGATACAGATAGGTAGGTAGGTAGATTGATAGATAGAGATAGGTAGGTAGGTAGATTGATAGATAGAGATAGGTAGGTAGATAGATAGATAGAGATAGGTAGGTAGGTAGGTAGATAGATAGATACAGATACGTAGGTAGGTAGATAGATAGAGATACGTAGGTAGGTAGGTAGATAGATACAGATTGTAGGTAGATAGATAAATACAGATAGGTGGGTAGGTAGATAGATAGATACAGATAGGTAGGTAGGTAGATTGATAGATAGAGATAGGTAGGTAGGTAGATATATAGATACAGATATGTAGGTAGGTAGATAGATAGAGATAGGTAGGTAGGTAGATTGATAGATACAGATAGGTAGGTAGGTAGATAGATAGATAGAGATAGGTAGGTAGGTAGATTGATAGATAGAGATAGGTAGGTAGGTAGGTAGATAGATAGAGATAGGTAGGTAGGTAGATAGATAGATAGAGATAGGTAGGTAGGTAGATAGATAGATAGAGATAGGTAGGTAGGTAGGTAGATAGATAGATAGAGATAGGTAGGTAGGTAGATAGATAGATAGAGATAGGTAGGTAGGTAGATAGATAGATAGAGATAGGTAGGTAGGTAGGTAGATAGATAGAGATAGGTAGGTAGGTAGGTAGATAGATAGAGATAGGTAGGTAGGTAGGTAGATAGATACAGATAGGTAGGTAGGTAGATTGATAGATAGAGATAGGTAGGTAGGTAGATAGATAGATACAGATAGGTAGGTAGGTAGATTGATAGATAGAGATAGGTAGGTAAGTAGATATATAGATACAGATATGTAGGTAGGTAGATAGATAGATACAGATAGGTAGGTAGGTAGATATATAGATACAGATATGTAGGTAGGTAGATAGATAGATAGAGATAGGTAGGTAGGTAGATAGATAGATACAGATAGGTAGGTAGGTAGATAGATAGATAGAGATAGGTAGGTAGGTAGAGAGATAGAGATAGGTAGGTAGATTGATAGATAGAGATAGGTAGGTAGGTAGATAGATAGATAGAGATAGGTAGGTAGGTAGATTGATAGATAGAGACAGGTAGGTAGGTAGGTAGGTATATAGATAGAGATAGGTAGGTAGGTAGATATATAGATACAGATGTGTAGGTAGATAGATAGAGATAGGTAGGTAGGTAGATTGATAGATACAGATAGGTAGGTAGGTAGATAGATAGATAGAGATAGGTAGGTAGGTAGATTGATAGATAGAGATAGGTAGGTAGGTAGGTAGATAGATAGAGATACGTAGGTAGGTAGGTAGATAGATAGAGAGGTAGGAAGATAGATAGATAGATAGATAGAGATAGGTAGGTAGGTAGTTAGATAGATAGATAGAGATAGGTAGGTAGGTAGGTAGATAGATAGAGATAGGTAGGTAGGTAGGTAGATAGATAGAGATAGGTAGGTAGGTAGATAGATAGATAGAGATAGGTAGGTAGGTAGGTAGATAGATAGAGGTAGGTAGGTAGGTAGATTGATAGATACAGATAGGTAGGTAGGTAGATTGATAGATAGAGATAGGTAGGTAGGTAGGTAGATAGATATAGGTAGGTAGGTAGATTGATAGAGATAGGTAGGTAGGTAGGTAGATAGATAGAGATAGGTAGGTAGTTAGATTGATAGACACAGATAGGTAGGTAGGTAGATAGATAGATACAGATAGGTAGGTAGGTAGATAGATAGATAGAGATAGGTGGGTAGGTAGATTGATAGATACAGATAGGTAGGTAGGTAGATTGATAGATAGAGATAGGTAGGTAGGTAGATTGATAGATAGAGATAGGTAGGTAGATAGATAGATAGAGATAGGTAGGTAGGTAGGTAGATAGATAGATACAGATACGTAGGTAGGTAGATAGATAGAGATACGTAGGTAGGTAGGTAGATAGATACAGATTGTAGGTAGATAGATAAATACAGATAGGTGGGTAGGTAGATAGATAGATACAGATAGGTAGGTAGGTAGATTGATAGATAGAGATAGGTAGGTAGGTAGATATATAGATACAGATATGTAGGTAGGTAGATAGATAGATAGATAGAGATAGGTAGGTAGGTAGATTGATAGATACAGATAGGTAGGTAGGTAGATAGATAGATAGAGATAGGTAGGTAGGTAGATTGATAGATAGAGATAGGTAGGTAGGTAGGTAGATAGATAGAGATAGGTAGGTAGGTAGATAGATAGATAGAGATAGGTAGGTAGGTAGATAGATAGATAGAGATAGGTAGGTAGGTAGGTAGATAGATAGATAGAGATAGGTAGGTAGGTAGATAGATAGATAGAGATAGGTAGATAGGTAGATAGATAGATAGAGATAGGTAGGTAGGTAGGTAGATAGATAGAGGTAGGTAGGTAGGTAGGTAGATAGATACAGATAGGTAGGTAGGTAGATTGATAGATAGAGATAGGTAGGTAGGTAGATAGATAGATACAGATAGGTAGGTAGGTAGATTGATAGATAGAGATAGGTAGGTAGGTAGATATATAGATACAGATATGTAGGTAGGTAGATAGATAGATACAGATAGGTAGGTAGGTAGATATATAGATACAGATATGTAGGTAGGTAGATAGATAGATAGAGATAGGTAGGTAGGTAGATAGATAGATACAGATAGGTAGGTAGGTAGATAGATAGATAGAGATAGGTAGGTAGGTAGAGAGATAGAGATAGGTAGGTAGGTAGATTGATAGATAGAGATAGGTAGGTAGGTAGATAGATAGATAGAGATAGGTAGGTAGGTAGATTGATAGATAGAGACAGGTAGGTAGGTAGGTAGGTATATAGATAGAGATAGGTAGGTAGGTAGATATATAGATACAGATATGTAGGTAGATAGATAGAGATAGGTAGGTAGGTAGATTGATAGATACAGATAGGTAGGTAGGTAGATTGATAGATAGAGATAGGTAGGTAGGTAGATAGATAGATAGAGATAGGTAGGTAGGTAGATTGATAGATACAGATAGGTAGGTAGGTAGATAGATAGATAGAGATAGGTAGGTAGGTAGATAGATAGATAGAGATAGGTAGGTAGGTAAATAGATAGATACAGATAGGTAGCTAGGTAGATAGATAGATAGAGATAGGTAGGTAGGTAGATAGATAGATACAGATAAGTAGGTAGGTAGATAGATAGATACAGATAGGTAGGTAGGTAGATAGATAGATACAGATAGGTAGGTAGGTAGGTAGATTGATAGATAGAGATAGGTAGGTAGGTAGGTAGGTAGATAGATACAGATAGGTAGGTAGGTAGATAGATAGAGATAGGTAGGTAGGTAGATTGATAGAGATAGGTAGGTAGGTAGGTAGATAGATAGAGATAGGTAGGTAGTTAGATTGATAGACACAGATAAATAGGTAGGTAGATAGATAGATACAGATAGGTAGGTAGGTAGATAGATAGATAGAGATATGTGGGTAGGTAGATTGATAGATACAGATAGGTAGGTAGGTAGATTGATAGATAGAGATAGATAGGTAGGTAGATTGATAGACAGAGATAGGTAGGTAGGTAGATAGATAGATAGAGATAGGTAGGTAGGTAGGTAGATAGATAGATACAGATAGGTAGGTAGGTAGATAGATAGAGATACGTAGGTAGGTAGGTAGATAGATACAGATTGTAGGTAGATAGATAAATACAGATAGGTGGGTAGGTAGATAGATAGATACAGATAGGTAGGTAGGTAGATTGATAGATAGAGATAGGTAGGTAGGTAGATATATAGATACAGATATGTAGGTAGGTAGATAGATAGATAGAGATAGGTAGGTAGGTAGATTGATAGATACACATAGGTAGGTAGGTAGATAGATAGATAGAGATAGGTAGGTAGGTAGATTGATAGATAGAGATAGGTAGGTAGGTAGGTAGATAGATAGAGATAGGTAGGTAGGTAGATAGATAGATAGAGATAGGTAGGTAGGTAGATAGATAGATAGAGATAGGTAGGTAGGTAGGTAGATAGATAGATAGAGATAGGTAGGTAGGTAGATAGATAGATAGAGATAGGTAGGTAGGTAGGTAGAGAGATAGAGATAGGTAGGTAGGTAGGTAGATAGATAGAGATAGGTAGGTAGGTAGGTAGATAGATAGAGATAGGTAGGTAGGTAGATAGATACAGATAGGTAGGTAGGTAGATATATAGATACAGATATGTAGGTAGGTAGATAGATAGATAGAGATAGGTAGGTAGGTAGATAGATAGATACAGATAGGTAGGTAGGTAGATTGATAGATAGAGATAGGTAGGTAGGTAGATATATAGATACAGATATGTAGGTAGGTAGATAGATAGATACAGATAGGTAGGTAGGTAGATATATAGATACAGATATGTAGGTAGGTAGATAGATAGATAGAGATAGGTAGGTAGGTAGATAGATAGATACAGATAGGTAGGTAGGTAGATAGATAGATAGAGATAGGTAGGTAGGTAGATAGATACAGATATGTAGGTAGGTAGATTGATAGATAGAGATAGGTAGGTAGGTAGATAGATAGATAGAGATAGGTAGGTAGGTAGGTAGGTAGATTGATAGATAGAGACAGGTAGGTAGGTAGGTAGGTATATAGATAGAGATAGGTAGGTAGGTAGATATATAGATACAGATATGTAGGTAGATAGATAGAGATAGGTAGGTAGGTAGATTGATAGATACAGATAGGTAGGTAGGTAGATTGATAGATAGAGATAGGTAGGTAGGTAGATAGATAGATAGAGATAGGTAGGAAGGTAGATTGATAGATACAGATAGGTAGGTAGGTAGATTGATAGATAGAGATAGGTAGGTAGGTAGATAGATAGATAGAGATAGGTAGGTAGGTAAATAGATAGATACAGATAGGTAGCTAGGTAGATAGATAGATAGAGATAGGTAGGTAGGTAGATAGATAGATACAGATAAGTAGGTAGGTAGATAGATAGATACAGATAGGTAGGTAGGTAGATAGATAGATACAGATAGGTAGGTAGGTAAGTAGATTGATAGATAGAGATAGGTAGGTAGGTAGGTAGATAGATACAGATAGGTAGGTAGGTAGATAGATAGAGATAGGTAGGTAGGTAGATTGATAGATAGAGATAGGTAGGTAGGTAGGTAGGTAGATAGAGATAGGTAGGTAGGTAGATAGATAGATAGAGATAGGTAGGTAGGTAGATTGATAGATACAGATAGGTAGGTAGGTAGATAGATAGATAGAGATAGGTAGGTAGGTAGATTGATAGATAGAGATAGGTAGGTAGGTAGATAGATAGATAGAGATACGTAGGTAGGTAGGTAGATAGATAGAGATAGGTAGGTAGGTAGATAGATAGATAGATACAGATAGGTAGGTAGGTAGATAGAGATAGGTAGGTAGGTAGATTGATAGAGATAGGTAGCTAGGTAGATAGATAGATAGAGATAGGTAGGTAGGTAGATTGATAGATAGAGATAGGTAGGTAGGTAGGTAGATAGATAGAGATAGGTAGGTAGGTAGATAGATAGATAGAGATAGGTAGGTAGGTAGGTAGGTAGGTAGATAGAGATAGGTAGGTAGGTAGATTGATAGATACAGATAGGTAGGTAGGTAGATTGATAGATAGAGATAGGTAGGTAGGTAGGTAGATAGATAGAGATAGGTAGGTAGGTAGATTGATAGAGATAGGTAGGTAGGTAGGTAGATAGATAGAGATAGGTAGGTAGTTAGATTGATAGACACAGATAGGTAGGTAGGTAGATAGATAGATACAGATAGGTAGGTAGGTAGATAGATAGATAGAGATAGGTGGGTAGGTAGATTGATAGATACAGATAGGTAGGTAGGTAGGTAGATAGATAGATAGAGATAGGTAGGTAGGTAGATTGATAGATACAGATAGGTAGGTAGGTAGATAGATAGATAGAGATAGGTAGGTAGGTAGGTAGATAGATAGATACAGATAGGTAGGTAGGTAGATAGATAGAGATACGTAGGTAGGTAGGTAGATAGATAGAGATAGGTAGGTAGGTAGATAGATAGATAGATACAGATAGGTAGGTAGGTAGATAGAGATAGGTAGGTAGGTAGATTGATAGAGATAGGTAGGTAGGTAGATAGATAGATAGAGATAGGTAGGTAGGTAGATTGATAGATAGAGATAGGTAGGTAGGTAGGTAGATAGATAGAGATAGGTAGGTAGGTAGATAGATAGATAGAGATAGGTAGGTAGGTAGGTAGATAGATAGAGATAGGTAGGTAGGTAGATTGATAGATACAGATAGGTAGGTAGGTAGATTGATAGATAGAGATAGGTAGGTAGGTAGGTAGATAGATAGAGATAGGTAGGTAGGTAGATTGATAGAGATAGGTAGGTAGGTAGGTAGATAGATAGAGATAGGTAGGTAGTTAGATTGATAGACACAGATAGGTAGGTAGGTAGATAGATAGATACAGATAGGTAGGTAGGTAGATAGATAGATAGAGATAGGTGGGTAGGTAGATTGATAGATACAGATAGGTAGGTAGGTAGATTGATAGATAGAGATAGGTAGGTAGGTAGATTGATAGATAGAGATAGGTAGGTAGGTAGATAGATAGATAGATAGAGATAGGTAGGTAGGTAGGTAGATAGATAGATACAGATAGGTAGGTAGGTAGATAGATAGAGATACGTAGGTAGGTAGGTAGATAGATACAGATTGTAGGTAGATAGATAAATACAGATAGGTGGGTAGGTAGATAGATAGATACAGATAGGTAGGTAGGTAGATTGATAGATAGAGATAGGTAGGTAGGTAGATATATAGATACAGATATGTAGGTAGGTAGATAGATAGATAGAGATAGGTAGGTAGGTAGATTGATAGATACAGATAGGTAGGTAGGTAGATAGATAGATAGAGATAGGTAGGTAGGTAGATTGATAGATAGAGATAGGTAGGTAGGTAGGTAGATAGATAGAGATAGGTAGGTAGGTAGACAGATAGATAGAGATAGGTAGGTAGGTAGATAGATAGATAGAGATAGGTAGGTAGGTAGGTAGATAGATAGATAGAGATAGGTAGGTAGGTAGATAGATAGATTGAGATAGGTAGGTAGGTAGGTAGATAGATATAGGTAGGTAGGTAGGTAGATAGATAGAGATAGGTAGGTAGGTAGGTAGATAGATAGAGATAGGTAGGTAGGTAGGTAGATAGATACAGATAGGTAGGTAGGTAGATTGATAGATAGAGATAGGTAGGTAGGTAGATTGATAGATAGAGATAGGTAGGTAGGTAGGTAGATAGATACAGATTGTAGGTAGATAGATAAATACAGATAGGTGGGTAGGTAGATAGATAGATACAGATAGGTAGGTAGGTAGATTGATAGATACAGATAGGTAGGTAGGTAGATAGATAGATAGAGATACGTAGGTAGGTAGGTAGATAGATACAGATTGTAGGTAGATAGATAAATACAGATAGGTGGGTAGGTAGATAGATAGATACAGATAGGTAGGTAGGTAGATTGATAGGTAGAGATAGGTAGGTAGGTAGATATATAGATACAGATATGTAGGTAGGTAGATAGATAGATACAGATAGGTAGGTAGGTAGATATATAGATACAGATATGTAGGTAGGTAGATAGATAGAGATAGGTAGGTAGGTAGATAGATAGATACAGATAGGTAGGTAGGTAGATAGATAGATAGAGATAGGTAGGTAGGTAGATAGATACAGATAGGTAGGTAGGTAGATTGATAGATAGAGATAGGTAGGTAGGTAGATAGATAGATAGAGATAGGTAGGTAGGTAGATTGATAGATAGAGACAGGTACGTAGGTAGGTAGGTATATAGATAGAGATAGGTAGGTAGATATATAGATATAGATATGTAGGTAGATAGATAGAGATAGGTAGGTAGGTAGATTGATAGATACAGATAGGTAGGTAGGTAGATTGATAGATAGAGATAGGTAGGTAGGTAGATAGATAGATAGAGATAGGTAGGTAGGTAGATTGATAGATACAGATAGGTAGGTATGTAGATTGATAGATAGAGATAAGTAGGTAGGTAGATAGATAGATAGAGATAGGTAGGTAGGTAAATAGATAGATACAGATAGGTAGCTAGGTAGATAGATAGATAGATAGAGATAGGTAGGTAGGTAGATAGATACAGATAAGTAGGTAGGTAGATAGATAGATACAGATAGGTAGGTAGGTAGATAGATAGATACAGATAGGTAGGTAGGTAGATTGATAGATAGAGATAGGTAGGTAGGTAGGTAGATAGATACAGATAGGTAGGTAGGTAGGTAGATAGATAGAGATAGGTAGGTAGGTAGATAGATAGATAGAGATAGGTAGGTAGGTAGATTGATAGATACAGATAGGTAGGTAGGTAGATAGATAGATAGAGATAGGTAGGTAGGTAGATTGATAGATAGAGATAGGTAGGTAGGTAGGTAGATAGATAGAGATAGGTAGGTAGGTAGATAGATAGAGATAGGTAGGTAGGTAGGTAGATAGATAGATAGAGATAGGTAGGTAGGTAGGTAGATAGATAGAGATAGGTAGGTAGGTAGGTAGGTAGATAGATACAGATAGGTAGGTAGGTAGATAGATAGATAGAGATAGGTAGGTAGGTAGATTGATAGATAGAGATAGGTAGGTAGGTAGATAGATAGATAGAGATAGGTAGGTAGGTAGGTAGATAGATAGATACAGATAGGTAGGTAGGTAGATTGATAGATACAGATAGGTAGGTAGGTAGATAGATAGATAGAGATACGTAGGTAGGTAGGTAAATAGATACAGATTGTAGGTAGATAGATAAATACAGATAGGTGGGTAGGTAGATAGATAGATACAGATAGGTAGGTAGGTAGATTGATAGATAGAGATAGGTAGGTAGGTAGATATATAGATACAGATATGTAGGTAGGTAGATAGATAGATACAGATAGGTAGGTAGGTAGATATATAGATACAGATATGTAGGTAGGTAGATAGATAGATAGAGATAGGTAGGTAGGTAGATAGATAGATACAGATAGGTAGGTAGGTAGATAGATAGATAGAGATAGGTAGGTAGGTAGATAGATACAGATATGTAGGTAGGTAGATAGATAGATAGAGATAGGTAGGTAGGTAGATTGATAGATAGAGATAGGTAGGTAGGTAGATAGATAGATAGAGATAGGTAGGTAGGTAGGTAGATAGATAGAGATAGGTAGGTAGGTAGATTGATAGAGATAGGTAGGTAGGTAGATAGATAGATAGAGATAGGTAGGTAGGTAGATTGATAGATAGAGATAGGTAGGTAGGTAGGTAGATAGATAGAGATAGGTAGGTAGGTAGATAGATAGATAGAGATAGGTAGGTAGGTAGATTGATAGATACAGATATGTAGGTAGGTAGATAGATAGATAGAGATAGGTAGGTAGGTAGATAGATAGATAGATACAGATAGGTAGGTAGATAGATAGATAGAGATAGGTAGGTAGGTAGATTGATAGAGATAGGTAGGTAGGTAGATAGATAGATAGAGATAGGTAGGTAGATTGATAGATAGAGATAGGTAGGTAGGTAGGTAGATAGATAGAGATAGGTAGGTAGGTAGATAGATAGATAGAGATAGGTAGGTAGGTAGGTAGATAGATAGAGATAGGTAGGTAGGTAGATTGATAGATACAGATAGGTAGGTAGGTAGATTGATAGATAGAGATAGGTAGGTAGGTAGGTAGATAGATAGAGATAGGTAGGTAGGTAGATTGATAGAGATAGGTAGGTAGGTAGGTAGATAGATAGAGATAGGTAGGTAGTTAGATTGATAGATACAGATAGGTAGGTAGGTAGATAGATAGATACAGATAGGTAGGTAGGTAGATAGATAGATAGAGATAGGTAGGTAGGTAGATTGATAGATACAGATAGGTAGGTAGGTAGATTGATAGATAGAGATAGGTAGGTAGGTAGATTGATAGATACAGATAGGAAGGTAGGTAGATTGATAGATAGAGATAGGTAGGTATGTAGATAGATAGATACAGATAGGTAGGTAGGTAGATTGATAGATAGAGATAGGTAGGTAGGTAGATAGATAGATAGAGATAGGTAGGTAGGTTGATAGATAGATAAAGATAGGTAGATAGGTAGATAGATAGATACAGATAGGTAGGTAGGTAGATAGATAGATAGAGATAGGTGGGTAGGTAGATAGATAGATACAGATAGGTAGGTAGGTAGATTGATAGATAGAGATAGGTAGGTAGGTAGATTGATAGATAGAGATAGGTAGGTAGGTAGATAGATAGATAGAGATAGGTAGGTAGGTAGGTAGATAGATAGATACAGATAGGTAGGTAGGTAGATTGATAGATACAGATAGGTAGGTAGGTAGATAGATAGATAGAGATATGTAGGTAGGTAGGTAGATAGATACAGATTGTAGGTAGATAGATAAATACAGATAGGTGGGTAGGTAGATAGATAGATACAGATAGGTAGGTAGGTAGATTGATAGATAGAGATAGGTAGGTAGGTAGATATATAGATACAGATATGTAGGTAGGTAGATAGATAGATACAGATAGGTAGGTAGGTAGATATATAGATACAGATATGTAGGTAGGTAGATAGATAGATAGAGATAGGTAGGTAGGTAGATAGATAGATACAGATAGGTAGGTAGGTAGATAGATAGATAGAGATAGGTAGGTAGGTAGATAGATACAGATATGTAGGTAGGTAGATAGATAGATAGAGATAGGTAGGTAGGTAGATTGATAGATAGAGATAGGTAGGTAGGTAGATAGATAGAGATAGGTAGGTAGGTAGATAGATAGAGATAGGTAGGTAGGTAGATTGATAGATAGAGATAGGTAGGTAGGTAGATAGATAGATAGATACAGATAGGTAGGTAGGTAGATAGATAGAGATAGGTAGGTAGGTAGATTGATAGAGATAGGTAGGTAGGTAGATAGATAGATAGAGATAGGTAGGTAGGTAGATTGATAGATAGAGATAGGTATGTAGGTAGGTAGATAGATAGAGATAGGTAGGTAGGTAGATAGATAGATAGAGATAGGTAGGTAGGTAGGTAGATAGATAGAGATAGGTAGGTAGGTAGATTGATAGATACAGATAGGTAGGTAGGTAGATTGATAGATAGAGATAGGTAGGTAGGAAGGTAGATAGATAGAGATAGGTAGGTAGGTAGATTGATAGAGATAGGTAGGTAGGTAGGTAGGTAGATAGATAGAGATAGGTAGGTAGTTAGATTGATAGATACAGATAGGTAGGTAGGTAGGTAGATAGATACAGATAGGTAGGTAGGTAGATAGATAGATAGAGATAGGTGGGTAGGTAGATTGATAGATACAGATAGATAGGTA
Organism: Crotalus helleri; assembly: GCA_024509115.1. Taxonomy (NCBI): domain Eukaryota; kingdom Metazoa; phylum Chordata; class Lepidosauria; order Squamata; family Viperidae; genus Crotalus; species Crotalus helleri. Next base: position 54,922 of record JAKSXO010000167.1, on the reverse strand, counting down.
GGTAGATTGATAGATAGAGATAGGTAGGTAGGTAGATTGATAGATAGAGATAGGTAGGTAGGTAGATAGATAGATAGAGATAGGTAGGTAGGTAGGTAGATAGATAGATACAGATAGGTAGGTAGGTAGATAGATAGAGATACGTAGGTAGGTAGGTAGATAGATACAGATTGTAGGTAGATAGATAAATACAGATAGGTGGGTAGGTAGATAGATAGATACAGATAGGTAGGTAGGTAGATTGATAGATAGAGATAGGTAGGTAGGTAGATATATAGATACAGATATGTAGGTAGGTAGATAGATAGATAGAGATAGGTAGGTAGGTAGATTGATAGATACAGATAGGAAGGTAGGTAGATAGATAGATAGAGATAGGTAGGTAGGTAGATTGATAGATAGAGATAGGTAGGTAGGTAGGTAGATAGATAGAGATAGGTAGGTAGGTAGGTAGATAGATAGAGATAGGTAGGTAGGTAGATAGATAGATAGAGATAGGTAGGTAGGTAGGTAGATAGATAGATAGAGATAGGTAGGTAGGTAGATAGATAGATAGAGATAGGTAGGTAGGTAGGTAGATAGATAGAGATAGGTAGGTAGGTAGGTAGATAGATAGAGATAGGTAGGTAGGTAGGTAGATAGATACAGATAGGTAGGTAGGTAGATTGATAGATAGAGATAGGTAGGTAGGTAGATTGATAGATAGAGATAGGTAGGTAGGTAGATAGATAGATAGAGATAGGTAGGTAGGTAGGTAGATAGATAGATACAGATAGGAAGGTAGGTAGATTGATAGATACAGATAGGTAGGTAGGTAGATAGATAGATAGAGATACGTAGGTAGGTAGGTAGATAGATACAGATTGTAGGTAGATAGATAAATACAGATAGGTGGGTAGGTAGATAGATAGATACAGATAGGTAGGTAGGTAGATTGATAGATAGAGATAGGTAGGTAGGTAGATATATAGATACAGATATGTAGGTAGGTAGATAGATAGATAGAGATAGGTAGGTAGGTAGATAGATAGATACTGATAGGTAGGTAGGTAGATAGATAGATAGAGATAGGTAGGTAGGTAGATAGATACAGATAGGTAGGTAGGTAGATTGATAGATAGAGATAGGTAGGTAGGTAGATAGATAGATAGATAGAGATAGGTAGGTAGGTAGATTGATAGATAGAGATAGGTAGGTAGGTAGGTAGGTATATAGATAGAGATAGGTAGGTAGGTAGATATATAGATACAGATATGTAGGTAGATAGATAGAGATAGGTAGGTAGGTAGATTGATAGATACAGATAGGTAGGTAGGTAGATTGATAGATAGAGATAGGTAGGTAGGTAGATAGATAGATAGAGATAGGTAGGTAGGTAGATTGATAGATACAGATAGGTAGGTAGGTAGATTGATAGATAGAGATAGGTAGGTAGGTAGATATATAGATACAGATATGTAGGTAGGTAGATAGATAGATACAGATAGGTAGGTAGGTAGATATATAGATACAGATATGTAGGTAGGTAGATAGATAGATAGAGATAGGTAGGTAGGTAGATAGATAGATACAGATAGGTAGGTAGGTAGATAGATAGAGATAGGTAGGTAGGTAGATAGATACAGATAGGTAGGTAGGTAGATAGATAGATAGAGATAGGTAGGTAGGTAGATAGAGACAGGTAGGTAGGTAGATAGATAGATAGAGATAGGTAGGTAGGTAGGTAGATAGATAGATAGAGATAGGTAGGTAGGTAGATAGATAGATAGAGATAGGTAGGTAGGTAGGTAGATAGATACAGATAGGTAGGTAGGTAGATAGATAGAGATAGGTAGGTAGGTAGATAGATACAGATAGGTAGGTAGATAGATAGATAGAGATAGGTAGGTAGGTAGGTAGATAGATAGAGATAGGTAGGTAGGTAGATAGATAGATAGAGATAGGTAGGTCGGTAGATAGATAGATACAGATAGGTAGGTAGGTAGATAGATACAGATATGTAGGTAGATAGATAGAGATAGGTAGGTAGGTAGATTGATAGATACAGATAGGTAGGTAGGTAGATTGATAGATAGAGATAGGTAGGTAGGTAGATAGATAGATAGAGATAGGTAGGAAGGTAGATTGATAGATACAGATAGGTAGGTAGGTAGATTGATAGATAGAGATAGGTAGGTAGGTAGATAGATAGATAGAGATAGGTAGGTAGGTAGATAGAGACAGGTAGGTAGGTAGATAGATAGATAGAGATAGGTAGGTAGGTAGGTAGATAGATAGATACAGATAAGTAGGTAGGTAGATAGATAGATACAGATAGGTAGGTAGGTAGATAGATAGATACAGATAGGTAGGTAGGTAGGTAGATTGATAGATAGAGATAGGTAGGTAGGTAGGTAGATAGATACAGATAGGTAGGTAGGTAGATAGATAGAGATAGGTAGGTAGGTAGATTGATAGATAGAGATAGGTAGGTAGGTAGATAGATAGATAGAGATAGGTAGGTAGGTAGATAGATAGATAGAGATAGGTAGGTAGGTAGATTGATAGATACAGATAGGTAGGTAGGTAGATAGATACATAGAGATAGGTAGGTAGGTAGATTGATAGATAGAGATAGGTAGGTAGGTAGATAGATAGATAGAGATACGTAGGTAGGTAGGTAGATAGATAGAGATAGGTAGGTAGGTAGATAGATAGATAGATACAGATAGGTAGGTAGGTAGATAGAGATAGGTAGGTAGGTAGATTGATAGAGATAGGTAGGTAGGTAGATAGATAGATAGAGATAGGTAGGTAGGTAGATTGATAGATAGAGATAGGTAGGTAGGTAGGTAGATAGATAGAGATAGGTAGGTAGGTAGATAGATAGATAGAGATAGGTAGGTAGGTAGATAGATAGAGATAGGTAGGTAGGTAGATTGATAGATACAGATAGGTAGGTAGGTAGATTGATAGATAGAGATAGGTAGGTAGGTAGGTAGATAGATAGAGATAGGTAGGTAGGTAGATTGATAGAGATAGGTAGGTAGGTAGGTAGATAGATAGAGATAGGTAGGTAGTTAGATTGATAGACACAGATAGGTAGGTAGGTAGATAGATAGATACAGATAGGTAGGTAGGTAGATAGATAGATAGAGATAGGTGGGTAGGTAGATTGATAGATACAGATAGGTAGGTAGGTAGATTGATAGATAGAGATAGGTAGGTAGGTAGATTGATAGATAGAGATAGGTAGGTAGGTAGATAGATAGATAGAGATAGGTAGGTAGGTAGGTAGATAGATAGATACAGATAGGTAGGTAGGTAGATAGATAGAGATACGTAGGTAGGTAGGTAGATAGATACAGATTGTAGGTAGATAGATAAATACAGATAGGTGGGTAGGTAGATAGATAGATACAGATAGGTAGGTAGGTAGATTGATAGATAGAGATAGGTAGGTAGGTAGATATATAGATACAGATATGTAGGTAGGTAGATAGATAGATAGAGATAGGTAGGTAGGTGGATTGATAGATACAGATAGGTAGGTAGGTAGATAGATAGATAGAGATAGGTAGGTAGGTAGATTGATAGATAGAGATAGGTAGGTAGGTACGTAGATAGATAGAGATAGGTAGGTAGGTAGACAGATAGATAGAGATAGGTAGGTAGGTAGATAGATAGATAGAGATAGGTAGGTAGGTAGGTAGATAGATAGATAGAGATAGGTAGGTAGGTAGATAGATAGATAGAGATAGGTAGGTAGGTAGGTAGATAGATAGAGATAGGTAGGTAGGTAGGTAGATAGATAGAGATAGGTAGGTAGGTAGGTAGATAGATAGAGATAGGTAGGTAGGTAGGTAGATAGATACAGATAGGTAGGTAGGTAGATTGATAGATAGAGATAGGTAGGTAGGTAGATAGATAGATAGAGATAGGTAGGTAGGTAGGTAGATAGATAGATACAGATAGGTAGGTAGGTAGATTGATAGATACAGATAGGTAGGTAGGTAGATAGATAGATAGAGATACGTAGGTAGGTAGGTAGATAGATACAGATTGTAGGTAGATAGATAAATACAGATAGGTGGGTAGGTAGATAGATAGATACAGATAGGTAGGTAGGTAGATTGATAGATAGAGATAGGTAGGTAGGTAGATATATAGATACAGATATGTAGGTAGGTAGATAGATAGATACAGATAGGTAGGTAGGTAGATAGATAGATACAGATAGGTAGGTAGGTAGATATATAGATACAGATATGTAGGTAGGTAGATAGATAGATAGAGATAGGTAGGTAGGTAGATAGATAGATACAGATAGGTAGGTAGGTAGATAGATAGATAGAGATAGGTAGGTAGGTAGATAGATACAGATAGGTAGGTAGGTAGATTGATAGATAGAGATAGGTAGGTAGGTAGATAGTTAGATAGAGATAGGTAGGTAGGTAGATTGATAGATAGAGACAGGTAGGTAGGTAGGTAGGTATATAGATAGTGATAGGTAGGTAGATATATAGATACAGATATGTAGGTAGATAGATAGAGATAGGTAGGTAGGTAGATTGATAGATACAGATAGGTAGGTAGGTAGATTGATAGATAGAGATAGGTAGGTAGGTAGATAGATAGATAGAGATAGGTAGGTAGGTAGATTGATAGATACAGATAGGTAGGTAGGTAGATTGATAGATAGAGATAAGTAGGTAGGTAGATAGATAGATAGAGATAGGTAGGTAGGTAAATAGATAGATACAGATAGGTAGCTAGGTAGATAGATAGATAGATAGAGATAGGTAGGTAGGTAGATAGATAGATACAGATAAGTAGGTAGGTAGATAGATAGATACAGATAGGTAGGTAGGTAGATAGATAGATACAGATAGGTAGGTAGGTAGATTGATAGATAGAGATAGGTAGGTAGGTAGGTAGATAGATACAGATAGGTAGGTAGGTAGGTAGATAGATAGAGATAGGTAGGTAGGTAGATAGATAGATAGAGATAGGTAGGTAGGTAGGTAGATAGATAGATAGAGATAGGTAGGTAGGTAGGTAGATAGATAGAGATAGGTAGGTAGGTAGGTAGATAGATAGAGATAGGTAGGTAGGTAGGTAGATAGATACAGATAGGTAGGTAGGTAGATAGATAGATAGAGATAGGTAGGTAGGTAGATTGATAGATAGAGATAGGTAGGTAGGTAGATAGATAGATAGAGATAGGTAGGTAGGTAGGTAGATAGATAGATACAGATAGGTAGGTAGGTAGATTGATAGATACAGATAGGTAGGTAGGTAGATAGATAGATAGAGATACGTAGGTAGGTAGGTAAATAGATACAGATTGTAGGTAGATAGATAAATACAGATAGGTGGGTAGGTAGATAGATAGATACAGATAGGTAGGTAGGTAGATTGATAGATAGAGATAGGTAGGTAGGTAGATATATAGATACAGATATGTAGGTAGGTAGATAGATAGATACAGATAGGTAGGTAGGTAGATATATAGATACAGATATGTAGGTAGGTAGATAGATAGATAGAGATAGGTAGGTAGGTAGATAGATAGATACAGATAGGTAGGTAGGTAGATAGATAGATAGAGATAGGTAGGTAGGTAGATAGATAGATAGAGATAGGTAGGTAGGTAGATAGATAGATAGAGATAGCTAGGTAGGTAGGTAGATAGATAGAGATAGGTAGGTAGGTAGGTAGATAGATAGAGATAGGTAGGTAGGTAGATAGATAGATAGAGATAGGTAGGTAGGTAGGTAGATAGATAGATACAGATAGGTAGGTAGGTAGATAGATAGAGATACGTAGGTAGGTAGGTAGATAGATACAGATTGTAGGTAGATAGATAAATACAGATAGGTGGGTAGGTAGATAGATAGATACAGATAGGTAGGTAGGTAGATTGATAGATAGAGATAGGTAGGTAGGTAGATATATAGATACAGATATGTAGGTAGGTAGATAGATAGATAGAGATAGGTAGGTAGGTAGATTGATAGATACAGATAGGTAGGTAGGTAGATAGATAGATAGAGATAGGTAGGTAGGTAGATTGATAGATAGAGATAGGTAGGTAGGTAGGTAGATAGAGATAGGTAGGTAGGTAGACAGATAGATAGAGATAGGTAGGTAGGTAGATAGATAGATAGAGATAGGTAGGTAGGTAGATAGATAGATAGAGATAGGTAGGTAGGTAGATAGATAGATAGAGATAGGTAGGTAGGTAGGTAGATAGATACAGATAGGTAGGTAGGTAGATAGATAGATAGAGATAGGTAGGTAGGTAGATTGATAGATAGAGACAGGTAGGTAGGTAGGTATATAGATATAGATAGGTAGGTAGGTAGATATATAGATACAGATATGTAGGTAGATAGATAGAGATAGGTAGGTAGGTAGATAGATAGATAGAGATAGGTAGGTAGGTAGGTAGATAGATAGATACAGATAGGTAGGTAGGTAGATTGATAGATACAGATAGGTAGGTAGGTAGATAGATAGATAGAGATACGTAGGTAGGTAGATAGATACAGATTGTAGGTAGATAGATAAATACAGATAGGTGGGTAGGTAGATAGATAGATACAGATAGGTAGGTAGGTAGATTGATAGATAGAGATAGGTAGGTAGGTAGATATATAGATACAGATATGTAGGTAGGTAGATAGATAGATACAGATAGGTAGGTAGGTAGATATATAGATACAGATATGTAGGTAGGTAGATAGATAGATAGAGATAGGTAGGTAGGTAGATAGATAGATACAGATAGGTAGGTAGGTAGATAGATAGATAGAGATAGGTAGGTAGGTAGATAGATACAGATAGGTAGGTAGGTAGATTGATAGATAGAGATAGGTAGGTAGGTAGATAGATAGATAGAGATAGGTAGGTAGGTAGATTGATAGATAGAGACAGGTAGGTAGGTAGGTAGGTATATAGATAGTGATAGGTAGGTAGGTAGATATATAGATACAGATATGTAGGTAGATAGATAGAGATAGGTAGGTAGGTAGATTGATAGATACAGATAGGTAGGTAGGTAGATTGATAGATAGAGATAGGTAGGTAGGTAGATAGATAGATAGAGATAGGTAGGTAGGTAGATTGATAGATACAGATAGGTAGGTAGGTAGATTGATAGATAGAGATAAGTAGGTAGGTAGATAGATAGATAGAGATAGGTAGGTAGGTAAATAGATAGATACAGATAGGTAGCTAGGTAGATAGATAGATAGATAGAGATAGGTAGGTAGGTAGATAGATAGATACAGATAAGTAGGTAGGTAGATAGATAGATACAGATAGGTAGGTAGGTAGATAGATACAGATAGGTAGGTAGGTAGATTGATAGATAGAGATAGGTAGGTAGGTAGGTAGATAGATACAGATAGGTAGGTAGGTAGGTAGATAGATAGAGATAGGTAGGTAGGTAGATAGATAGATAGAGATAGGTAGGTAGGTAGATTGAAAGATACAGATAGGTAGGTAGGTAGATAGATAGATAGAGATAGGTAGGTAGGTAGATTGATAGATAGAGATAGGTAGGTAGGTAGGTAGATAGATAGAGATAGGTAGGTAGGTAGATAGATAGATAGAGATAGGTAGGTAGGTAGGTAGATAGATAGATAGAGATAGGTAGGTAGGTAGGTAGATAGATAGAGATAGGTAGGTAGGTAGGTAGATAGATAGAGATAGGTAGGTAGGTAGGTAGATAGATACAGATAGGTAGGTAGATAGATAGATAGATAGAGATAGGTAGGTAGGTAGATTGATAGATAGAGATAGGTAGGTAGGTAGATAGATAGATAGAGATAGGTAGGTAGGTAGGTAGGTAGATAGATAGATACAGATAGGTAGGTAGGTAGATTGATAGATACAGATAGGTAGGTAGGTAGATAGATAGAGATACGTAGGTAGGTAGGTAAATAGATACAGATTGTAGGTAGATAGATAAATACAGATAGGTGGGTAGGTAGATAGATAGATACAGATAGGTAGGTAGGTAGATTGATAGATAGAGATAGGTAGGTAGGTAGATATATAGATACAGATATGTAGGTAGGTAGATAGATAGATACAGATAGGTAGGTAGGTAGATATATAGATACAGATATGTAGGTAGGTAGATAGATAGATAGAGATAGGTAGGTAGGTAGATAGATAGATACAGTTAGGTAGGTAGGTAGATAGATAGATAGAGATAGGTAGGTAGGTAGATAGATACAGATATGTAGGTAGGTAGATAGATAGATAGAGATAGGTAGGTAGGTAGATTGATAGATAGAGATAGGTAGGTAGGTAGATAGATAGATAGAGATAGGTAGGTAGGTAGGTAGATAGATAGAGATAGGTAGGTAGGTAGATTGATAGAGATAGGTAGGTAGGTAGATAGATAGATAGAGATAGGTAGGTAGGTAGATTGATAGATAGAGATAGGAAGGTAGGTATGTAGATAGATAGAGATAGGTAGGTAGGTAGATAGATAGATAGAGATAGGTAGGTAGGTAGATTGATAGATACAGATATGTAGGTAGGTAGATAGATAGATAGAGATAGGTAGGTCGGTAGATAGATAGATAGATACAGATAGGTAGGTAGATAGATAGATAGAGATAGGTAGGTAGGTAGATTGATAGAGATAGGTAGGTAGGTAGATAGATAGATAGAGATAGGTAGGTAGATTGATAGATAGAGATAGGTAGGTAGGTAGGTAGATAGATAGAGATAGGTAGGTAGGTAGATAGATAGATAGAGATAGGTAGGTAGGTAGGTAGATAGATAGAGATAGGTAGGTAGGTAGATTGATAGATACAGATAGGTAGGTAGGTAGATTGATAGATAGAGATAGGTAGGTAGGTAGGTAGATAGATAGAGATAGGTAGGTAGGTTGATAGATAGATAAAGATAGGTAGATAGGTAGATAGATAGATACAGATAGGTAGGTAGGTGGATAGATAGATAGAGATAGGTGGGTAGGTAGATAGATAGATACAGATAGGTAGGTAGGTAGATTGATAGATAGAGATAGGTAGGTAGGTAGATTGATAGATAGAGATAGGTAGGTAGGTAGGTAGATAGATAGATACAGATAGGTGGGTAGGTAGATTGATAGATACAGATAGGTAGGTAGGTAGATAGATAGATAGAGATACGTTGGTAGGTAGGTAGATAGATACAGATTGTAGGTAGATAGATAAATACAGATAGGTGGTTAGGTAGATAGATAGATACAGATAGGTAGGTAGGTAGATTGATAGATAGAGATAGGTAGGTAGGTAGATATATAGATACAGATATGTAGGTAGGTAGATAGATACAGATAGGTAGGTAGGTAGATATATAGATACAGATATGTAGGTAGGTAGATAGATAGATAGAGATAGGTAGGTAGGTAGATAGATAGATACAGATAGGTAGGTAGGTAGATAGATAGATAGAGATAGGTAGGTAGGTAGATAGATACAGATATGTAGGTAGGTAGATAGATAGATAGAGATAGGTAGGTAGGTAGATTGATAGATAGAGATAGGTAGGTAGGTAGATAGATAGATAGAGATAGGTAGGTAGGCAGGTAGATAGATAGAGATAGGTAGGTAGGTAGATTGATAGAGATAGGTAGGTAGGTAGATAGATAGATAGAGATAGGTAGGTAGGTAGATTGATAGATAGAGATAGGTAGGTAGGTAGGTAGATAGATAGAGATAGGTAGGTAGGTAGATAGATAGATAGATAGAGATAGGTAGGTAGGTAGATTGATAGATACAGATAGGTAGGTAGGTAGATAGATAGATAGAGATAGGTAGGTAGGTAGATAGATAGATAGAGATAGGTAGGTAGATAGATAGATAGATACAGATAGGTAGGTAGGTAGATAGATAGAGATAGGTAGGTAGGTAGATTGATAGAGATAGGTAGGTAGGTAGATAGATAGATAGAGATAGGTAGGTAGGTAGATTGATAGATAGAGATAGGTAGGTAGGTAGGTAGTTAGGTAGATAGATAGAGATAGGTAGGTAGGTAGGTAGATAGATAGAGATAGGTAGGTAGGTAGATTGATAGATACAGATAGGTAGGTAGGTAGATAGATAGATACAGATAGGTAGGTAGGTAGATAGATAGATAGAGATAGGTGGGTAGGTAGATTGATAGATACAGATAGGTAGGTAGGTAGATTGATAGATAGAGATAGGTAGGTAGGTAGATTGATAGATAGAGATAGGTAGGTAGGTAGATAGATAGATAGAGATAGGTAGGTAGGTAGGTAGATAGATAGATACAGATAGGTAGGTAGGTAGATTGATAGATAGAGATAGGTAGGTAGGTAGATAGATAGATAGAGATAGGTAGGTAGGTTGATAGATAGATAAAGATAGGTAGATAGGTAGATAGATAGATACAGATAGGTAGGTAGGTAGATAGATAGATAGAGATAGGTGGGTAGGTACGTAGATAGATAGAGATAGGTAGGTAGGTAGATTGATAGATAGAGATAGGTAGGTAGGTAGATAGATAGATAGAGATAGGTAGGTAGGTAGATTGATAGATAGAGATAGGTAGGTAGGTAGGTAGGTAGATAGATAGAGATAGGTATGTAGGTAGATATATAGATACAGATATGTAGGTAGATAGATAGAGGTAGGTAGGTAGGTAGATTGATAGATACAGATAGGTAGGTAGGTAGATTGATAGATAGAGATAGGTAGGTAGGTAGATAGATAGATAGAGATAGGTAGGTAGGTAGATTGATAGATACAGATAGGTAGGTAGGTAGATTGATAGATAGAGATAGGTAGGTAGGTAGATAGATAGATAGAGATAGGTAGGTAGGTAGATAGATAGATAGAGATAGGTAGGTAGGTAGATAGATAGATACAGATAGGTAGCTAGGTAGATAGATAGATAGAGATAGGTAGGTAGGTAGATAGATAGATACAGATAGGTAGGTAGGTAGATAGATAGATACAGATAGGTAGGTAGGTAGATAGATAGATACAGATAGGTAGGTAGGTAGGTAGATAGATAGAGATAGGTAGGTAGGTAGATTGATAGATACAGATAGGTAGGTAGGTAGATTGATAGATAGAGATAGGTAGGTAGGTAGGTAGATAGATAGAGATAGGTAGGTAGGTTGATAGATAGATAAAGATAGGTAGATAGGTAGATAGATAGATACAGATAGGTAGGTAGGTGGATAGATAGATAGAGATAGGTGGGTAGGTAGATAGATAGATACAGATAGGTAGGTAGGTAGATTGATAGATAGAGATAGGTAGGTAGGTAGATTGATAGATAGAGATAGGTAGGTAGGTAGGTAGATAGATAGATACAGATAGGTGGGTAGGTAGATTGATAGATACAGATAGGTAGGTAGGTAGATAGATAGATAGAGATACGTTGGTAGGTAGGTAGATAGATACAGATTGTAGGTAGATAGATAAATACAGATAGGTGGTTAGGTAGATAGATAGATACAGATAGGTAGGTAGGTAGATTGATAGATAGAGATAGGTAGGTAGGTAGATATATAGATACAGATATGTAGGTAGGTAGATAGATACAGATAGGTAGGTAGGTAGATATATAGATACAGATATGTAGGTAGGTAGATAGATAGATAGAGATAGGTAGGTAGGTAGATAGATAGATACAGATAGGTAGGTAGGTAGATAGATAGATAGAGATAGGTAGGTAGGTAGATAGATACAGATATGTAGGTAGGTAGATAGATAGATAGAGATAGGTAGGTAGGTAGATTGATAGATAGAGATAGGTAGGTAGGTAGATAGATAGATAGAGATAGGTAGGTAGGCAGGTAGATAGATAGAGATAGGTAGGTAGGTAGATTGATAGAGATAGGTAGGTAGGTAGATAGATAGATAGAGATAGGTAGGTAGGTAGATTGATAGATAGAGATAGGTAGGTAGGTAGGTAGATAGATAGAGATAGGTAGGTAGGTAGATAGATAGATAGATAGAGATAGGTAGGTAGGTAGATTGATAGATACAGATAGGTAGGTAGGTAGATAGATAGATAGAGATAGGTAGGTAGGTAGATAGATAGATAGAGATAGGTAGGTAGATAGATAGATAGATACAGATAGGTAGGTAGGTAGATAGATAGAGATAGGTAGGTAGGTAGATTGATAGAGATAGGTAGGTAGGTAGATAGATAGATAGAGATAGGTAGGTAGGTAGATTGATAGATAGAGATAGGTAGGTAGGTAGGTAGTTAGGTAGATAGATAGAGATAGGTAGGTAGGTAGGTAGATAGATAGAGATAGGTAGGTAGGTAGATTGATAGATACAGATAGGTAGGTAGGTAGATAGATAGATACAGATAGGTAGGTAGGTAGATAGATAGATAGAGATAGGTGGGTGGGTAGATTGATAGATACAGATAGGTAGGTAGGTAGATTGATAGATAGAGATAGGTAGGTAGGTAGATTGATAGATAGAGATAGGTAGGTAGGTAGATAGATAGATAGAGATAGGTAGGTAGGTAGGTAGATAGATAGATACAGATAGGTAGGTAGGTAGATTGATAGATAGAGATAGGTAGGTAGGTAGATAGATAGATAGAGATAGGTAGGTAGGTTGATAGATAGATAAAGATAGGTAGATAGGTAGATAGATAGATACAGATAGGTAGGTAGGTAGATAGATAGATAGAGATAGGTGGGTAGGTACGTAGATAGATAGAGATAGGTAGGTAGGTAGATTGATAGATAGAGATAGGTAGGTAGGTAGATAGATAGATAGAGATAGGTAGGTAGGTAGATTGATAGATAGAGATAGGTAGGTAGGTAGGTAGGTAGATAGATAGAGATAGGTATGTAGGTAGATATATAGATACAGATATGTAGGTAGATAGATAGAGGTAGGTAGGTAGGTAGATTGATAGATACAGATAGGTAGGTAGGTAGATTGATAGATAGAGATAGGTAGGTAGGTAGATAGATAGATAGAGATAGGTAGGTAGGTAGATTGATAGATACAGATAGGTAGGTAGGTAGATTGATAGATAGAGATAGGTAGGTAGGTAGATAGATAGATAGAGATAGGTAGGTAGGTAGATAGATAGATAGAGATAGGTAGGTAGGTAGATAGATAGATACAGATAGGTAGCTAGGTAGATAGATAGATAGAGATAGGTAGGTAGGTAGATAGATAGATACAGATAGGTAGGTAGGTAGATAGATAGATACAGATAGGTAGGTAGGTAGATAGATAGATACAGATAGGTAGGTAGGTAGATAGATAGATAGATAGATAGAGGTAGGTAGGTAGGTAGATTGATATATACAGATAGGTAGGTAGGTAGATTGATAGATAGAGATAGGTAGGTAGGTAGATTGATAGATACAGATAGGTAGGTAGGTAGATAGATAGATAGAGATACGTAGGTAGGTAGGTAGATAGATACAGATAGGTAGGTAGATAGATAAATACAGATAGGTGGGTAGGTAGATAGATAGATACAGATAGGTAGGTAGGTAGATTGATAGATAGAGATAGGTAGGTAGGTAGATATATAGATACAGATATGTAGGTAGGTAGATAGATAGATACAGATAGGTAGTTAGGTAGATTGATAGATAGAGATAGGTAGATAGGTAGATAGATAGATACAGAAAGGTAGGTAGGTAGATTGATAGATAGAGATAGGTGGGTAGATAGATAAATACAGATAGGTGGGTAGGTAGATAGATAGATAGAGATAGGTAGGTAGGTAGATTGATAGATACAGATAGGTAGATAGGTAGATAGATAGATACAGATAGGTAGGTAGGTAGATATATAGATGCAGATATGTAGGTAGGTAGATAGATAGATAGAGATAGGTAGGTAGGTAGATAGATACAGATAGGTAGGTAGGTAGACTGATAGATAGAGATAGGTAGGTAGGTAGGTAGATAGATAGAGATAGGTAGGTAGGTAGATTTATAGAGATAGGTAAGTAGGTAGGTAGATAGATATATAGAGATAGGTAAGTAGGTAGATAGATAGATACAGATAGGTAGGTAGGTAGATATATAGATACAGATATGTAGGTAGATAAATAGATACAGATAGGTAGGTAGGTAGATAGATACAGATATGTAGGTAGGTAGATAGATAGATAGAGATAGGTAGGTAGGTAGATAGATAGATAGAGATAGGTAGGTGGGTAGATAGGTAGGTAGATTGATAGATAGAGATAGGTAGATAGGTAGATAGATAGATAGAGATAGGTAGGTAGGTAGGTAGATAGATACAGATAGGTAGGTAGATAGATTGATAGAGATAGGTAGGTAGGTAGGTAGATAGATAGATACAGATAGGTAGGTAGGTAGTTTGATAGATAGAGATAGGTAGGTAGGTAGATATATAGATACAGATATGTAGGTAGGTAGGTAGGTAGGTAGATAGATAGATAAAGATAGGTAGCTAGGTAGATTGATAGATACAGATAGGTAGGTAGGTAGATTGATAGATAGGTAGGTAGGTAAATAGATAGAGATAGGTAGGTAGGTAGATATATAGATAGAGATAGGTAGGTAGGTAGATTGATAGATAGAGATAGGTAGATAGGTAGATAGATAGATACAGATATGTAGGTAGGTAGATTGATAGATACAGATAGGTAGGTAGGTAGATAGATACATAGAGATAGGTAGGTAGATTGATAGATACAGATAGGTAGGTAGGTAGATTGATAGATAGAGATAGGTAGGTAGGTAGATTGATAGATACAGATAGGAAGGTAGTTAGATTGATAGATAGAGATAGGTAGGTAGGTAGATAGATAGATACAGATAGGTAGGTAGGTAGATTGATAGATAGAGATAGGTAGGTAGGTAGATAGATAGATAGATAGAGATAGGTAGGTAGGTAGATAGATAGATAAAGATAGGTAGATAGGTAGATAGATAGATACAGATAGGTAGGTAGGTAGATAGATAGATAGAGATAGGTGGGTAGGTAGATAGATAGATACAGATAGGTAGGTAGGTAGATTGATAGATAGAGATAGGTAGGTAGGTAGATAGATAGATAGAGATACGTAGGTAGGTAGGTAGATAGATACAGATAGGTAGGTAGATAGATAAATACAGATAGGTGTGTAGGTAGATAGATAGATAGATACAGATAGGTAGGTAGGTAGATTGATAGATAGAGATAGGTAGGTAGGTAGATATATAGATACAGATATGTAGGTAGGTAGATAGATAGATACAGATAGGTAGGTAGGAAGATTGATAGATAGAGATAGGTAGGTAGGTAGATAAGTAGATAGAGATACGTAGGTAGGTAGGTAGATAGATACAGATAGGTAGGTAGATAGATAAATACAGATAGGTGGGTAGGTAGATAGATAGATACAGATAGGTAGGTAGGTAGATTGATAGATAGAGATAGGTAGGTAGGTAGATATATAGATACAGATATGTAGGTAGGTAGATAGATAGATACAGATAGGTAGGTAGGTAGATTGATAGATAGAGATAGGTAGATAGGTAGATAAATAGATAGAGATAGGTAGGTAGGTAGGTAGGTAGATAGATAGAGATAGGTAGGTAGGTAAATAGATAGATAGATAGAGATAGGTAGGTAGGTAGATTGATAGATACAGATAGGTAGGTAGGTAGATAGATAGAGATAGGTAGGTAGGTAGATAGATAGATAGATACAGATAGGTAGGTAGGTAGGTAGATAGATACAGATATGTAGGTAGGTAGATAGATAGATAGAGATAGGTAGGTAGGTAGATTGATAGATAGAGATAGGTAGGTAGGTAGGTAGATAGATAGAGATATGTAGGTAGGTAGATTGATAGATATAGATAGGTAGGTAGGTAGATTGATAGATAGAGATAGGTAGGTAGGTAGATAGATAGATAGAGATAGGTAGGTAGGTAGATAGATAGATATTGATAGGTAGGTAGGTAGATTGATAGAGATAGGTAGGTAGGTAGGTAGATAGATAGAGATAGGTAGGTAGGTAGATAGATAGATAGAGATAGGTAGGTAGGTAGATTGATAGATACAGATAGGAAGGTAGGTAGATTGATAGATAGAGATAGGTAGGTAGGTAGATAGATAGATACAGATAGGTAGGTAGGTAGATAGATAGATAGAGATAGGTAGGTAGGTAGATTGATAGATAGATACAGATAGGTAGGTAGGTAGGTAGGTAGATAGATACAGATATGTAGGTAGGTAGATAGATAGATAGAGATAGGTAGGTAGGTAGATTGATAGATAGAGATAGGTAGGTAGGTAGGTAGATAGATAGAGATAGGTAGGTAGGTAGATTGATAGATACAGATAGGTAGGTAGGTAGATTGATAGATAGAGATAGGGAGGTAGGTAGATAGATAGATAGAGATAGGTAGGTAGGTAGATAGATAGATATTGATAGGTAGGTAGGTAGATTGATAGAGATAGGTAGGTAGGTAGGTAGATAGATAGAGATAGGTAGGTAGGTAGATAGATAGATAGAGATAGGTAGGTAGGTAGATTGATAGATACAGATAGGAAGGTAGGTAGATTGATAGATAGAGATAGGTAGGTAGGTAGATAGATAGATACAGATAGGTAGGTAGGTAGGTAGATAGATAGATAGAGATAGGTAGGTAGGTAGATTGATAGATAGAGATAGGTAGGTAGGTAGATATATAGATACAGATATGTAGGTAGGTAGATATATAGATACAGATAGGTAGGTAGGAAGATTGATAGATAGAGATAGGTAGGTAGGTAGATAAGTAGATAGAGATACGTAGGTAGGTAGGTAGATAGATACAGATAGGTAGGTAGATAGATAAATACAGATAGGTGGGTAGGTAGATAGATAGATACAGATAGGTAGGTAGGTAGATTGATAGATAGAGATAGGTAGGTAGGTAGATATATAGATACAGTTATGTAGGTAGGTAGATAGATAGATACAGATAGGTAGGTAGGTAGATTGATAGATAGAGATAGGTAGATAGGTAGATAGATAGATAGAGATAGGTAGGTAGGTAAATAGATAGATAGATAGAGATAGGTAGGTAGGTAGATAGATACAGATATGTAGGTAGGTAGATAGATAGATAGAGATAGGTAGGTAGGTAGATTGATAGATAGAGATAGGTAGGTAGGTAGGTAGATAGATAGAGATAGGTAGGTAGGTAGATTGATAGATAGAGATAGGTAGGTAGGTAGATAGATAGATAGAGATAGGTAGGTAGGTAGATAGATAGATATTGATAGGTAGGTAGGTAGATTGATAGAGATAGGTAGGTAGGTAGGTAGATAGATATAGATAGGTAGGTAGGTAGATAGATAGATAGAGATAGGTAGGTAGGTAGATTGATAGATACAGATAGGAAGGTAGGTAGATTGATAGATAGAGATAGGTAGGTAGGTAGATAGATAGATACAGATAGGTAGGTAGGTAGATAGATAGATAGAGATAGGTAGGTAGGTAGATTGATAGATAGATACAGATAGGTAGGTAGGTAGGTAGATAGATACAGATATGTAGGTAGGTAGATAGATAGATAGAGATAGGTAGGTAGGTAGATTGATAGATAGAGATAGGTAGGTGGGTAGATAGATAGATAGAGATAGGTAGGTAGGTAGATTGATAGATAGAGATAGGTAGGTAGGTAGATAGATAGATAGAGATAGGTAGGTAGGTAGGTAGATAGATACAGATAGGTAGGTAGATAGATTGATAGAGATAGGTAGGTAGGTAGGTAGATAGATAGATACAGATAGGTAGGTAGGTAGTTTGATAGATAGAGATAGGTAGGTAGGTAGATATATAGATACAGATATGTAGGTAGGTAGGTAGGTAGGTAGATAGATAGATAAAGATAGGTAGCTAGGTAGATTGATAGATACAGATAGGTAGGTAGGTAGATTGATAGATAGGTAGGTAGGTAAATAGATAGAGATAGGTAGGTAGGTAGATATATAGATAGAGATAGGTAGGTAGGTAGATTGATAGATAGAGATAGGTAGATAGGTAGATAGATAGATACAGATATGTAGGTAGGTAGATTGATAGATACAGATAGGTAGGTAGGTAGATAGATAGATAGAGATAGGTAGGTAGATTGATAGATACAGATAGGTAGGTAGGTAGATTGATAGATAGAGATAGGTAGGTAGGTAGATTGATAGATACAGATAGGAAGGTAGTTAGATTGATAGATAGAGATAGGTAGGTAGGTAGATAGATAGATACAGATAGGTAGGTAGGTAGATAGATAGATAAAGATAGGTAGATAGGTAGATAGATAGATACAGATAGGTAGGTAGGTAGATAGATAGATAGAGATAGGTGGGTAGGTAGATAGATAGATACAGATAGGTAGGTAGGTAGATTGATAGATAGAGATAGGTAGGTAGGTAGATAGATAGATAGAGATACGTAGGTAGGTAGGTAGATAGATACAGATAGGTAGGTAGATAGATAAATACAGATAGGTGTGTAGGTAGATAGATAGATACAGATAGGTAGGTAGGTAGATTGATAGATAGAGATAGGTAGGTAGGTAGATATATAGATACAGATATGTAGGTAGGTAGATAGATAGATACAGATAGGTAGGTAGGAAGATTGATAGATAGAGATAGGTAGGTAGGTAGATAAGTAGATAGAGATACGTAGGTAGGTAGGTAGATAGATACAGATAGGTAGGTAGATAGATAAATACAGATAGGTGGGTAGGTAGATAGATAGATACAGATAGGTAGGTAGGTAGATTGATAGATAGAGATAGGTAGGTAGGTAGATATATAGATACAGATATGTAGGTAGGTAGATAGATAGATACAGATAGGTAGGTAGGTAGATTGATAGATAGAGATAGGTAGATAGGTAGATAAATAGATAGAGATAGGTAGGTAGGTAGGTAGATAGATAGAGATAGGTAGGTAGGTAAATAGATAGATAGATAGAGATAGGTAGGTAGGTAGATTGATAGATACAGATAGGTAGGTAGGTAGATAGATAGAGATAGGTAGGTAGGTAGATAGATAGATAGATACAGATAGGTAGGTAGGTAGGTAGATAGATACAGATATGTAGGTAGGTAGATAGATAGATAGAGATAGGTAGGTAGGTAGATTGATAGATAGAGATAGGTAGGTAGGTAGGTAGATAGATAGAGATAGGTAGGTAGGTAGATTGATAGATATAGATAGGTAGGTAGGTAGATTGATAGATAGAGATAGGTAGGTAGGTAGATTGATAGATAGAGATAGGTAGGTAGGTAGATAGATAGATACAGATAGGTAGGTAGGTAGATAGATAGATAGAGATAGGTAGGTAGGTAGATTGATAGATAGATACAGATAGGTAGGTAGGTAGGTAGATAGATACAGATATGTAGGTAGGTAGATAGATAGATAGAGATAGGTAGGTAGGTAGATTGATAGATAGAGATAGGTAGGTAGGTAGGTAGATAGATAGAGATAGGTAGGTAGGTAGATTGATAGATACAGATAGGTAGGTAGGTAGATAGATAGATACAGATAGGTAGGTAGGTAGATAGATAGATAGATAGAGATAGGTAGGTAGGTAGATTGATAGATAGATACAGATAGGTAGGTAGGTAGGTAGATAGATACAGATATGTAGGTAGGTAGATAGATAGATAGAGATAGGTAGGTAGGTAGATTGATAGAGATAGGTAGGTAGGTAGGTAGATAGATAGAGATAGGTAGGTAGGTAGATAGATAGATAGAGATAGGTAGGTAGGCAGATTGATAGATACAGATAGGAAGGTAGGTAGATTGATAGATAGAGATAGGTAGGTAGGTAGATAGATAGATACAGATAGGTAGGTAGGTAGATAGATAGATAGAGATAGGTAGGTAGGTAGATTGATAGATAGATACAGATAGGTAGGTAGGTAGGTAGATAGATACAGATATGTAGGTAGGTAGATAGATAGATAGAGATAGGTAGGTAGGTAGATTGATAGATAGAGATAGGTAGGTAGGTAGGTAGATAGATAGAGATAGGTAGGTAGGTAGATTGATAGATACAGATAGGTAGGTAGGTAGATTGATAGATAGAGATAGGTAGGTAGGTAGATAGATAGATAGAGATAGGTAGGTAGGTAGATAGATAGATATTGATAGGTAGGTAGGTAGATTGATAGAGATAGGTAGGTAGGTAGGTAGATAGATAGAGATAGGTAGGTAGGTAGATAGATAGATAGAGATAGGTAGGTAGGTAGATTGATAGATACAGATAGGAAGGTAGGTAGATTGATAGATAGAGATAGGTAGGTAGGTAGATAGATAGATACAGATAGGTAGGTAGGTAGATAGATAGATAGAGATAGGTAGGTAGGTAGATTGATAGATAGAGATAGGTAGGTAGGTAGATATATAGATACAGATATGTAGGTAGGTAGATATATAGATACAGATAGGTAGGTAGGAAGATTGATAGATAGAGATAGGTAGGTAGGTAGATAAGTAGATAGAGATACGTAGGTAGGTAGGTAGATAGATACAGATAGGTAGGTAGATAGATAAAATCAGATAGGTGGGTAGGTAGATAGATAGATACAGATAGGTAGGTAGGTAGATTGATAGATAGAGATAGGTAGATAGGTAGATAGATAGATACAGAAAGGTAGGTAGGTAGATTGATAGATACAGATAGGTAGGTAGGTAGATTGATAGATAGAGATAGGTAGGTAGGTAGGTAGATAGATAGAGATAGGTAGGTAGGTAAATAGATAGATAGATAGAGATAGGTAGGTAGGTAGATTGATAGATACAGATAGGTAGGTAGGTAGATAGATAGAGATAGGTAGGTAGGTAGATAGATAGATAGAGATAGGTAGGTAGGTAGATAGATAGATAGATACAGATAGGTAGGTAGGTAGGTAGATAGATACAGATATGTAGGTAGGTAGATAGATAGATAGATAGAGATAGGTAGGTAGGTAGGTAGATAGATAGAGATAGGTAGGTAGGTAGATTGATAGATACAGATAGGTAGGTAGGTAGATAGATAGATAGATAGAGATAGGTAGGTAGGTAGATAGATAGATATTGATAGGTAGGTAGGTAGATTGATAGAGATAGGTAGGTAGGTAGGTAGATAGATAGAGATAGGTAGGTAGGCAGATTGATAGATACAGATAGGAAGGTAGGTAGATTGATAGATAGAGATAGGTAGGTAGGTAGATAGATAGATACAGATAGGTAGGTAGGTAGATAGATAGATAGAGATAGGTAGGTAGGTAGATTGATAGATAGATACAGATAGGTAGGTAGGTAGGTAGATAGATACAGATATGTAGGTAGGTAGATAGATAGATAGAGATAGGTAGGTAGGTAGATTGATAGATAGAGATAGGTAGGTAGGTAGGTAGATAGATAGAGATAGGTAGGTAGGTAGATTGATAGATACAGATAGGTAGGTAGGTAGATTGATAGATAGAGATAGGTAGGTAGGTAGATAGATAGATAGAGATAGGTAGGTAGGTAGATAGATAGATATTGATAGGTAGGTAGGTAGATTGATAGAGATAGGTAGGTAGGTAGGTAGATAGATAGAGATAGGTAGGTAGGTAGATAGATAGATAGAGATAGGTAGGTAGGTAGATTGATAGATACAGATAGGAAGGTAGGTAGATTGATAGATAGAGATAGGTAGGTAGGTAGATAGATAGATACAGATAGGTAGGTAGGTAGATAGATAGATAGAGATAGGTAGGTAGGTAGATTGATAGATAGAGATAGGTAGGTAGGTAGATATATAGATACAGATATGTAGGTAGGTAGATATATAGATACAGATAGGTAGGTAGGAAGATTGATAGATAGAGATAGGTAGGTAGGTAGATAAGTAGATAGAGATACGTAGGTAGGTAGGTAGATAGATACAGATAGGTAGGTAGATAGATAAAATCAGATAGGTGGGTAGGTAGATAGATAGATACAGATAGGTAGGTAGGTAGATTGATAGATAGAGATAGGTAGATAGGTAGATAGATAGATACAGAAAGGTAGGTAGGTAGATTGATAGATACAGATAGGTAGGTAGGTAGATTGATAGATAGAGATAGGTAGGTAGGTAGGTAGATAGATAGAGATAGGTAGGTAGGTAAATAGATAGATAGATAGAGATAGGTAGGTAGGTAGATTGATAGATACAGATAGGTAGGTAGGTAGATAGATAGAGATAGGTAGGTAGGTAGATAGATAGATAGAGATAGGTAGGTAGGTAGATAGATAGATAGATACAGATAGGTAGGTAGGTAGGTAGATAGATACAGATATGTAGGTAGGTAGATAGATAGATAGATAGAGATAGGTAGGTAGGTAGATAGATAGAGATAGGTAGGTAGGTAGATTGATAGATACAGATAGGTAGGTAGGTAGATAGATAGATAGATAGAGATAGGTAGGTAGGTAGATAGATAGATATTGATAGGTAGGTAGGTAGATTGATAGAGATAGGTAGGTAGGTAGGTAGATATAGAGATAGGTAGGTAGGTAGATAGATAGATAGAGATAGGTAGGTAGGTAGATTGATAGATACAGATAGGAAGGTAGGTAGATTGATAGATAGAGATAGGTAGGTAGGTAGATAGATAGATACAGATAGGTAGGTAGGTAGATAGATAGATAGAGATAGGTAGGTAGGTAGATTGATAGATAGATACAGATAGGTAGGTAGGTAGGTAGATAGATACAGATATGTAGGTAGGTAGATAGATAGATAGAGATAGGTAGGTAGGTAGATTGATAGATAGAGATAGGTAGGTAGGTAGGTAGATAGATAGAGATAGGTAGGTAGGTAGATTGATAGATACAGATAGGTAGGTAGGTAGATTGATAGATAGAGATAGGTAGGTAGGTAGATAGATAGATAGAGATAGGTAGGTAGGTAGATAGATAGATATTGATAGGTAGGTAGGTAGATTGATAGAGATAGGTAGGTAGGTAGATAGATAGAGATAGGTAGGTAGGTAGATAGATAGATAGAGATAGGTAGGTAGGTAGATTGATAGATACAGATAGGAAGGTAGGTAGATTGATAGATAGAGATAGGTAGGTAGGTAGATAGATAGATACAGATAGGTAGGTAGGTAGGTAGATAGATAGATAGAGATAGGTAGGTAGGTAGATTGATAGATAGAGATAGGTACGTAGGTAGATTGATAGAGATAGGTAGGTAGGTAGGTAGATAGATAGAGATAGGTAGGTAGGTAGATTGATAGATACAGATAGGTAGGTAGGTAGATTGATAGATAGAGATAGGTAGGTAGGTAGATAGATAGATAGAGATAGGTAGGTAGGTAGATTGATAGATACAGATAGGTAGGTAGGTAGATTGATAGATAGAGATAGGTAGGTAGGTAGATAGATAGATAGGGATAGGTAGGTAGGTAGATTGATAGATAGAGATAGGTAGGTAGGTAGGTAGATAGATAGAGATAGGTAGGTAGGTAGGTAGATAGATACAGATAGGTAGATAGATAGAAAATTACAGATAGGTGGGTAGGTAGATAGATAGATACAGATAGGTAGGTAGGTAGATTGATAGATAGAGATAGGTAGGTAGGTAGATATTTAGATACAGATATGTAGGTAGGTAGATAGATAGATACAGATAGGTAGGTAGGTAGATTGATAGATAGAGATAGGTAGATAGGTAGATAGATAGATACAGAAAGGTAGGTAGGTAGATTGATAGATAGAGATAGGTAGGTGGATAGATAAATACAGATAGGTGGGAAGGTAGATAGATAGATAGAGATAGGTAGGTAGGTAGATTGATAGATAGAGATAGGTAGGTGGGTAGATAGATAGATAGAGATAGGTAGGTAGGTAGATTGATAGATAGAGATAGGTAGGTAGGTAGATAGATAGATAGAGATAGGTAGGTAGGTAGGTAGATAGATAGAGATAGGTAGGTAGATAGATTGATAGAGATAGGTAGGTAGGTAGGTAGATAGATAGATACAGATAGGTAGGTAGGTAGTTTGATAGATAGAGATAGGTAGGTAGGTAGATATATAGATACAGATATGTAGGTTGGTAGGTAGGTAGGTAGATAGATAGATAAAGATAGGTAGCTAGGTAGATTGATAGATACAGATAGGTAGGTAGGTAGATTGATAGATAGGTAGGTAGGTAAATAGATAGAGATAGGTAGGTAGGTAGATATATAGATAGAGATAGGTAGGTAGGTAGATTGATAGATAGAGATAGGTAGATAGGTAGATAGATAGATACAGATATGTAGGTAGGTAGATTGATAGATACAGATAGGTAGGTAGGTAGATAGATAGATAGAGATAGGTAGGTAGATTGATAGATACAGATAGGTAGGTAGGTAGATTGATAGATAGAGATAGGTAGGTAGGTAGATTGATAGATACAGATAGGAAGGTAGTTAGATTGATAGATAGAGATAGGTAGGTAGGTAGATAGATAGATACAGATAGGTAGGTAGGTAGATTGATAGATAGAGATAGGTAGGTAGGTAGATAGATAGATAGAGATAGGTAGGTAGGTAGATAGATAGATAAAGATAGGTAGATAGGTAGATAGATAGATACAGATAGGTAGGTAGGTAGATAGATAGATAGAGATAGGTGGGTAGGTAGATAGATAGATACAGATAGGTAGGTAGGTAGATTGATAGATAGAGATAGGTAGGTAGGTAGATAGATAGATAGAGATACGTAGGTAGGTAGGTAGATAGATACAGATAGGTAGGTAGATAGATAAATACAGATAGGTGTGTAGGTAGATAGATAGATACAGATAGGTAGGTAGGTAGATTGATAGATAGAGATAGGTAGGTAGGTAGATATATAGATACAGATATGTAGGTAGGTAGATAGATAGATACAGATAGGTAGGTAGGAAGATTGATAGATAGAGATAGGTAGGTAGGTAGATAAGTAGATAGAGATACGTAGGTAGGTAGGTAGATAGATACAGATAGGTAGGTAGATAGATAAATACAGATAGGTGGGTAGGTAGATAGATAGATACAGATAGGTAGGTAGGTAGATTGATAGATAGAGATAGGTAGGTAGGTAGATATATAGATACAGATATGTAGGTAGGTAGATAGATAGATACAGATAGGTAGGTAGGTAGATTAATAGATAGAGATAGGTAGATAGGTAGATAAATAGATAGAGATAGGTAGGTAGGTAGGTAGATAGATAGAGATAGGTAGGTAGGTAAATAGATAGATAGATAGAGATAGGTAGGTAGGTAGATTGATAGATACAGATAGGTAGGTAGGTAGATAGATAGAGATAGGTAGGTAGGTAGATAGATAGATAGATACAGATAGGTAGGTAGGTAGGTAGATAGATACAGATATGTAGGTAGGTAGATAGATAGATAGAGATAGGTAGGTAGGTAGATTGATAGATAGAGATAGGTAGGTAGGTAGGTAGATAGATAGAGATAGGTAGGTAGGTAGATTGATAGATATAGATAGGTAGGTAGGTAGAGTGATAGATAGAGATAGGTAGGTAGGTAGATAGATAGATAGAGATAGGTAGGTAGGTAGATAGATAGATAGAGATAGGTAGGTAGGTAGATTGATAGATACAGATAGGTAGGTAGGTAGATTGATAGATAGAGATAGGTAGGTAGGTAGATAGATAGATAGGGATAGGTAGGTAGGTAGATTGATAGATAGAGATAGGTAGGTAGGTAGGTAGATAGATAGAGATAGGTAGGTAGGTAGGTAGATAGATACAGATAGGTAGATAGATAGAAAATTACAGATAGGTGGGTAGGTAGATAGATAGATACAGATAGGTAGGTAGGTAGATTGATAGATAGAGATAGGTAGGTAGGTAGATATTTAGATACAGATATGTAGGTAGGTAGATAGATAGATACAGATAGGTAGGTAGGTAGATTGATAGATAGAGATAGGTAGATAGGTAGATAGATAGATACAGAAAGGTAGGTAGGTAGATTGATAGATAGAGATAGGTAGGTGGATAGATAAATACAGATAGGTGGGAAGGTAGATAGATAGATAGAGATAGGTAGGTAGGTAGATTGATAGATAGAGATAGGTAGGTGGGTAGATAGATAGATAGAGATAGGTAGGTAGGTAGATTGATAGATAGAGATAGGTAGGTAGGTAGATAGATAGATAGAGATAGGTAGGTAGGTAGGTAGATAGATACAGATAGGTAGGTAGATAGATTGATAGAGATAGGTAGGTAGGTAGGTAGATAGATAGATACAGATAGGTAGGTAGGTAGTTTGATAGATAGAGATAGGTAGGTAGGTAGATATATAGATACAGATATGTAGGTAGGTAGGTAGGTAGGTAGATAGATAGATAAAGATAGGTAGCTAGGTAGATTGATAGATACAGATAGGTAGGTAGGTAGATTGATAGATAGGTAGGTAGGTAAATAGATAGAGATAGGTAGGTAGGTAGATATATAGATAGAGATAGGTAGGTAGGTAGATTGATAGATAGAGATAGGTAGATAGGTAGATAGATAGATACAGATATGTAGGTAGGTAGATTGATAGATACAGATAGGTAGGTAGGTAGATAGATAGATAGAGATAGGTAGGTAGATTGATAGATACAGATAGGTAGGTAGGTAGATTGATAGATAGAGATAGGTAGGTAGGTAGATTGATAGATACAGATAGGAAGGTAGTTAGATTGATAGATAGAGATAGGTAGGTAGGTAGATAGATAGATACAGATAGGTAGGTAGGTAGATTGATAGATAGAGATAGGTAGGTAGGTAGATAGATAGATAGAGATAGGTAGGTAGGTAGATAGATAGATAAAGATAGGTAGATAGGTAGATAGATAGATACAGATAGGTAGGTAGGTAGATAGATAGATAGAGATAGGTGGGTAGGTAGATAGATAGATACAGATAGGTAGGTAGGTAGATTGATAGATAGAGATAGGTAGGTAGGTAGATAGATAGATAGAGATACGTAGGTAGGTAGGTAGATAGATACAGATAGGTAGGTAGATAGATAAATACAGATAGGTGTGTAGGTAGATAGATAGATACAGATAGGTAGGTAGGTAGATTGATAGATAGAGATAGGTAGGTAGGTAGATATATAGATACAGATATGTAGGTAGGTAGATAGATAGATACAGATAGGTAGGTAGGAAGATTGATAGATAGAGATAGGTAGGTAGGTAGATAAGTAGATAGAGATACGTAGGTAGGTAGGTAGATAGATACAGATAGGTAGGTAGATAAATAAATACAGATAGGTGGGTAGGTAGATAGATAGATACAGATAATACAGATAGGTAGGTAGGTAGATTGATAGATAGAGATAGGTAGGTAGGTAGATTGATAGATAGAGATAGGTAGGTAGGTAGGTAGATAGATAGAGATAGGTAGGTAGGTAGATTGATAGATATAGATAGGTAGGTAGGTAGAGTGATAGATAGAGATAGGTAGTAGGTAGATAGATAGATAGAGATAGTAGGTAGGTAGATAGATAGATATTGATAGGTAGGTAGGTAGATTGATAGAGATAGGTAGGTAGGTAGGTAGGTAGAGATAGAGATAGGTAGGTAGGTAGATAGATAGATAGAGATAGGTAGGTAGGTAGATTGATAGATACAGATAGGAAGGTAGGTAGATTGATAGATAGAGATAGGTAGGTAGGTAGATAGATAGATACAGATAGGTAGGTAGGTAGATAGATAGATAGAGATAGGTAGGTAGTAGATTGATAGATAGATACAGATAGGTAGGTAGGTAGGTAGATAGATACAGATATGTAGGGTAGTAGATAGATAGAGATAGGTAGGTAGGTAGAATGATAGATAGAGATAGGTAGGTAGGTAGGTAGATAGATAGAGATAGGTAGGTAGGTAGATTGATAGATACAGATAGGTAGGTAGGTAGATTGATAGATAGAGATAGGTAGGTAGGTAGATAGATAGATAGAGATAGGTAGGTAGGTAGATAGATAGATATTGATAGGTAGGTAGGTAGATTGATAGAGATGGGTAGGTAGGTAGGTAGATAGATAGAGATAGGTAGGTAGGTAGATAGATAGAGGATAGGTAGGTAGGTAGATTGATAGATACAGATAGGAAGGTAGGTAGATTGATAGATAGAGATAGGTAGGTAGGTAGATAGATAGATACAGATAGGTAGGTAGGTAGATAGATAGATAGAGATAGGTAGGTAGGTAGATTGATAGATAGAGATAGGTAGGTAGTGTAGATATATAGATACAGATATGTAGGTAGGTAGATATATAGATACAGATAGGTAGGTAGGAAGATTGATAGATAGAGATAGGTAGGTAGGTAGATAAGTAGATAGAGATACGTAGGTAGGTAGGTAGATAGATACAGATAGGTAGGTAGATAGATAAATACAGATAGGTGGGTAGGTAGATAGATAGATACAGATAGGTAGGTAGGTAGATTGATAGATAGAGATAGGTAGGTAGGTAGATATATAGATACAGATATGTAGGTAGGTAGATAGATAGATACAGATAGGTAGGTAGGTAGATTGATAGATAGAGATAGGTAGATAGGTAGATAGATAGATACAGAAAGGTAGGTAGGTAGATTGATAGATACAGATAGGTAGGTAGGTAGATTGATAGATAGAGATAGGTAGGTAGGTAGGTAGATAGATAGAGATAGGTAGGTAGGTAAATAGATAGATAGATAGAGATAGGTAGGTAGGTAGATTGATAGATACAGATAGGTAGGTAGGTAGATAGATAGAGATAGGTAGGTAGGTAGATAGATAGATAGAGATAGGTAGGTAGGTAGATAGATAGATAGATACAGATAGGTAGGTAGGTAGGTAGATAGATACAGATATGTAGGTAGGTAGATAGATAGATAGAGATAGGTAGGTAGGTAGATTGATAGATAGAGATAGGTAGGTAGGTAGGTAGATAGATAGAGATAGGTAGGTAGGTAGATTGATAGATACAGATAGGTAGGTAGGTAGATTGATAGATAGAGATAGGTAGGTAGGTAGATAGATAGATAGAGATAGGTAGGTAGGTAGATAGATAGATATTGATAGGTAGGTAGGTAGATTGATAGAGATAGGTAGGTAGGTAGGTAGATAGATAGAGATAGGTAGGTAGGTAGATAGATAGATAGAGATAGGTAGGTAGGTAGATTGATAGATACAGATAGGAAGGTAGGTAGATTGATAGATAGAGATAGGTAGGTAGGTAGATAGATAGATACAGATAGGTAGGTAGGTAGATAGATAGATAGAGATAGGTAGGTAGGTAGATTGATAGATAGATACAGATAGGTAGGTAGGTAGGTAGATAGATACAGATATGTAGGTAGGTAGATAGATAGATAGAGATAGGTAGGTAGGTAGGTAGATTGATAGATAGAGATAGGTAGGTAGGTAGGTAGATAGATAGAGATAGGTAGGTAGGTAGATTGATAGATACAGATAGGTAGGTAGGTAGATTGATAGATAGAGATAGGTAGGTAGGTAGATAGATAGATAGAGATAGGTAGGTAGGTAGATAGATAGATATTGATAGGTAGGTAGGTAGATTGATAGAGATAGGTAGGTGGTAGGTAGATAGATAGAGATAGGTAGGTAGGTAGATAGATAGATGGAGATAGGTAGGTAGGTAGATTGATAGATACAGATAGGTAGGTAGGTAGATTGATAGATAGAGATAGGTAGGTAGGTAGATAGATAGATAGAGATAGGTAGGTTGGTAGATTGATAGATACAGATAGGTAGGTAGGTAGATTGATAGATAGAGATAGGTAGGTAGGTAGATAGATAGATAGAGATAGGTAGGTAGGTAGATTGATAGATAGAGATAGGTAGGAAGGTAGGTAGATAGATAGAGATAGGTAGGTAGGTAGTAGATAGATACAGATAGGTAGATAGATAGATAAATACAGATAGGTGGGTAGGTAGATAGATAGATACAGATAGGTAGGTAGGTAGATTGATAGATAGAGATAGGTAGGTAGGTAGATATTTAGATACAGATATGTAGGTAGGTAGATAGATAGATACAGATAGGTAGGTAGGTAGATTGATAGATAGAGATAGGTAGATAGGTAGATAGATAGATACAGAAAGGTAGGTAGGTAGATTGATAGATAGAGATATGTAGGTGGATAGATAAATACAGATAGGTGGGAAGGTAGATAGATAGATAGAGATAGGTAGATAGGTAGATAGATAGATACAGATAGGTAGGTAGATATATAGATACAGATATGTAGGTAGGTAGATAGATAGATAGAGATAGGTAGGTAGGTAGATTGATAGATACAGATAGGTAGGTAGGTAGATTGATAGATAGAGATAGGTAGGTAGGTAGATAGATAGATAGAGATAGGTAGGTAGGTAGATAGATAGATATTGATAGGTAGGTAGGTAGATTTGATAGAGATAGGTAGGTAGGTAGGTAGATAGATAGAGATAGGTAGGTAGGTAGATAGATAGATAGAGATAGGTAGGTAGGTAGATTGATAGATACAGATAGGAAGGTAGGTAGATTGATAGATAGAGATAGGTAGGTAGGTAGATAGATAGATACAGATAGGTAGGTAGGTAGATAGATAGATAGAGATAGGTAGGTAGGTAGATTGATAGATAGATACAGATAGGTAGGTAGGTTAGGTAGATAGATACAGATATGTAGGTAGGTAGATAGATAGATAGAGATAGGTAGGTAGGTAGATTGATAGATAGAGATAGGTAGGTAGGTAGGTAGATAGATAGAGATAGGTAGGTAGGTAGATTGATAGATACAGATAGGTAGGTAGGTAGATTGATAGATAGAGATAGGTAGGTAGGTAGATAGATAGATAGAGATAGGTAGGTAGGTAGATAGATATATATTGATAGGTAGGTAGGTAGATTGATAGAGATAGGTAGGTAGGTAGGTAGGTAGATAGATAGAGATAGGTAGGTAAGGTAGATAGATAGATAGAGATAGGTAGGTAGGTAGATTGATAGATACAGATAGGAAGGTAGGTAGATTGATAGATAGAGATAGGTAGGTAGGTAGATAGATAGATACAGATAGGTAGGTAGGTAGATAGATAGATAGAGATAGGTAGGTAGGTAGATTGATAGATAGAGATAGGTACGTAGGTAGATTGATAGAGATAGGTAGGTAGGTAGATAGATAGATAGAGATAGGTAGGTAGGTAGATTGATAGATACAGATAGGTAGGTAGGTAGATTGATAGATAGAGATTGGTAGGTAGGTAGATATATAGATACAGATATGTAGGTAGGTAGATAGATAGATACAGATAGGTAGGTAGGTAGATTGATAGATAGAGATAGGTAGATAGGTAGATAGATAGATACAGAAAGGTAGGTAGGTAGATTGATAGATAGAGATAGGTAGGTGGATAGATAAATACAGATAGGTGGGAAGGTAGATAGATAGATAGAGATAGGTAGATAGGTAGATAGATAGATACAGATAGGTAGGTAGATATATAGATACAGATATGTAGGTAGGTAGATAGATAGATAGAGATAGGTAGGTAGGTAGATTGATAGATAGAGATAGGTAGGTAGGTAGATAGATTGATACAGATAGGTAGGTAGGTAGATTGATAGATAGAGATAGGTAGGTAGGTAGGTAGATAGATAGAGATAGGTAGGTAGGTAGATTGATAGAGATAGGTAAGTAGGTAGGTAGATAGATAGATAGAGATAGGTAGGTAGGTAGATAGATAGATACAGATAGGTAGGTAGGTAGATATATAGATACAGATATGTAGGTAGGTAGATAGATAGATACAGATAGGTAGGTAGGTAGGTAGATAGATACAGATATGTAGGTAGGTAGATAGATAGATAGAGATAGGTAGGTAGGTAGATTGATAGATACAGATAGGTGGGTAGGTAGATAGATAGATACAGATATGTAGGTAGGTAGATAGATAGATACAGATAGGTAGGTAGGTAGATAGATAGATAGAGATAGGTAGGTGGGTAGATAGATAGATAGATACAGATAGGTAGGTAGGTAGGTAGATAGATACAGATATGTAGGTAGGTAGATAGATAGATAGAGATAGGTAGGTAGGTAGATTGATAGATAGAGATAGGTAGGTAGGTAGGTAGATAGATAGAGATAGGTAGGTAGGTAGATTGATAGATACAGATAGGTAGGTAGGTAGATAGATAGATACAGATAGGATAGGTAGGTAGATTGATAGATAGAGATAGGTAGGTAGGTAGGTAGATAGATAGAGTAGGTAGGTAGGTAGATTGATAGATACAGATAGGTAGGTAGGTAGATAGATAGATACAGATAGGTAGGTAGGTAGATTGATAGATACAGATAGGTAGGTAGGTAGATTGATAGATAGAGATAGGTAGGTAGGTAGATAGATAGATAGAGATAGGTAGGTAGGTAGATTGATAGATACAGATAGGTAGGTAGGTAGATTGATAGATAGAGATAGGTAGGTAGGTAGATAGATAGATAGAGATAGGTAGGTAGGTAGATTGATAGATAGAGATAGGTAGGTAGGTAGGTAGATAGATAGAGATAGGTAGGTAGGTAGGTAGATAGATACAGATAGGTAGATAGATAGATAAATACAGATAGGTGGGTAGGTAGATAGATAGATACAGATGGTAGGTAGGTAGATTGATAGATAGAGATAGGTAGGTAGGTAGATTGATAGATAGAGATAGGTAGGTAGGTAGGTAGATAGATAGAGATAGGTAGGTAGGTAGATTGATAGATACAGATAGGTAGGTAGGTAGATAGATAGATACAGATAGGTAGGTAGGTAGATTGATAGATAGAGATAGGTAGGTAGGTAGGTAGATAGATAGAGATAGGTAGGTAGGTAGATTGATAGATACAGATAGGTAGGTAGGTAGATAGATAGATACAGATAGGTAGGTAGGTAGATTGATAGATACAGATAGGTAGGTAGGTAGATTGATAGATAGAGATAGGTAGGTAGGTAGATAGATAGATAGAGATAGGTAGGTAGGTAGATTGATAGATACAGATAGGTAGGTAGGTAGATTGATAGATAGAGATAGGTAGGTAGGTAGATAGATAGATAGAGATAGGTAGGTAGGTAGATTGATAGATAGAGATAGGTAGGTAGGTAGGTAGATAGATAGAGATAGGTAGGTAGGTAGGTAGATAGATACAGATAGGTAGATAGATAGATAAATACAGATAGGTGGGTAGGTAGATAGATAGATACAGATAGGTAGGTAGGTAGATTGATAGATAGAGATAGGTAGGTAGGTAGATATATAGATACAGATATGTAGGTAGGTAGATAGATAGATACAGATAGGTAGGTAGGTAGATTGATAGATAGAGATAGGTAGATAGGTAGAAAGATAGATACAGAAAGGTAGGTAGGTAGATTGATAGATAGAGATAGGTAGGTGGATAGATAAATACAGATAGGTGGGAAGGTAGATAGATAGATAGAGATAGGTAGATAGGTAGATAGATAGATACAGATAGGTAGGTAGATATATAGATACAGATATGTAGGTAGGTAGATAGATAGATAGAGATAGGTAGGTAGGTAGATTGATAGATAGAGATAGTTAGGTAGGTAGATAGATTGATACAGATAGGTAGGTAGGTAGATTGATAGATAGAGATAAGTAGGTAGGTAGGTAGATAGATAGAGATAGGTAGGTAGGTAGATTGATAGAGATAGGTAAGTAGGTAGGTAGATAGATAGATAGAGATAGGTAGGTAGGTAGATAGATAGATACAGATAGGTAGGTAGGTAGATATATAGATACACATATGTAGGTAGGTAGATAGATAGATACAGATAGGTAGGTAGGTAGGTAGATAGATACAGATATGTAGGTAGGTAGATAGATAGATAGAGATAGGTAGGTAGGTAGATTGATAGATACAGATAGGTGGGTAGGTAGATAGATAGATACAGATATGTAGGTAGGTAGATAGATAGATACAGATAGGTAGGTAGGTAGATAGATAGATAGAGATAGGTAGGTGGGTAGATAGATAGATAGATACAGATAGGTAGGTAGGTAGGTAGATAGATACAGATATGTAGGTAGGTAGATAGATAGATAGAGATAGGTAGGTAGGTAGATTGATAGATAGAGATAGGTAGGTAGGTAGGTAGGTAGATAGATAGAGATAGGTAGGTAGGTAGATTGATAGATACAGATAGGTAGGTAGGTAGATAGATAGATACAGATAGGTAGGTAGGTAGATTGATAGATAGAGATAGGTAGGTAGGTAGGTAGATAGATAGATAGAGATAGGTAGGTAGGTAGATTGATAGATACAGATAGGTAGGTAGGTAGATAGATAGATACAGATAGGTAGGTAGGTAGATAGATAGATAGAGATAGGTAGGTAGGTAGATTGATAGATACAGATAGGTAGGTAGGTAGATTAATAGATAGAGATAGGTAGGTAGGTAGATTGATAGATACAGATAGGAAGGTAGGTAGATTGATAGATAGAGATATGTAGGTAGGTAGATAGATAGATACAGATAGGTAGGTAGGTAGATTGATAGAGATAGGTAGGTTGGTAGGTAGATAGATAGATACAGATAGGTAGGTAGGTAGTTTGATAGATAGAGATAGGTAGGTAGGTAGATATATAGATACAGATATGTAGGTAGGTAGGTAGGTAGGTAGATAGATAGAGATAGGTAGCTAGGTAGATTGATAGATACAGATGGGTAGGTAGGTAGATTGATAGATAGGTAGGTAGGTAAATAGATAGAGATAGGTAGGTAGGTAGATATATAGATAGAGATAGGTAGGTAGGTAGATTGATAGATAGAGATAGGTAGATAGGTAGATTGATAGATACAGATATGTAGGTAGGTAGATTGATAGATACAGATAGGTAGGTAGGTAGATAGATAGATAGAGATAGGTAGGTAGGTAGATTGATAGATACAGATAGGTAGGTAGGTAGATTGATAGATAGAGATAGGTAGATAGGTAGATAGATAGATACAGAAAGGTAGGTAGGTAGATTGATAGATACAGATAGGTAGGTAGGTAGATTGATAGATAGAGATAGGTAGGTAGGTAGGTAGATAGATAGAGATAGGTAGGTAGGTAAATAGATAGATAGATAGAGATAGGTAGGTAGGTAGATTGATAGATACAGATAGGTAGGTAGGTAGATAGATAGAGATAGGTAGGTAGGTAGATAGATAGATAGAGATAGGTAGGTAGGTAGATAGATAGATAGATAGATACAGATAGGTAGGTAGGTAGGTAGATAGATACAGATATGTAGGTAGGTAGATAGATAGATAGAGATAGGTAGGTAGGTAGATTGATAGATAGAGATAGGTAGGTAGCTAGGTAGATAGATAGAGATAGGTAGGTAGGTAGATTGATAGATACAGATAGGTAGGTAGGTAGATTGATAGATAGAGATAGTAGGTAGGTAGATAGATAGATAGAGATAGGTAGGTAGGTAGATAGATATTGATAGGTAGGTAGGTAGATTGATAGAGATAGGTAGGTAGGTAGGTAGATAGATAGAGATAGGTAGGGTAGGTAGATAGATAGATAGAGATAGGTAGGTAGGTAGATTGATAGATACAGATAGGAAGGTAGGTAGATTGATAGATAGAGATAGGTAGGTAGGTAGATAGATAGATACAGATAGGTAGGTAGGTAGATAGATAGATAGAGATAGGTAGGTAGGTAGATTGATAGATAGATACAGAGATAGGTAGGTAGGTAGGTAGATAGATACAGATATGTAGGTAGGTAGATAGATAGATAGAGATAGGTAGGTAGGTAGATTGATAGATAGAGATAGGTAGGTAGGTAGGTAGATAGATAGAGATAGGTAGGTAGGTAGATTGATAGATACAGATAGGTAGGTAGGTAGATGATAGATAGAGATAGGTAGGTAGGTAGATAGATAGATAGAGATAGGTAGGTAGGTAGATAGATAGATATTGATAGGTAGGTAGGTAGATTGATAGAGATAGGTAGGTAGGTAGGTAGATAGATAGAGATAGGTAGGTAGGTAGATAGATAGATAGAGATAGGTAGGTAGGTAGATTGATAGATACAGATAGGAAGGTAGGTAGATTGATAGATAGAGATAGGTAGGTAGGTAGATAGATAGATACAGATAGGTAGGTAGGTAGATAGATAGATAGATAGAGATAGGTAGGTAGGTAGATTGATAGATAGATACAGATAGGTAGGTAGGTAGGTAGATAGATACAGATATGTAGGTAGGTAGATAGATAGATAGAGATAGGTAGGTAGGTAGATTGATAGATAGAGATAGGTAGGTAGGTAGGTAGATAGATAGAGATAGGTAGGTAGGTAGATTGATAGATACAGATAGGTAGGTAGGTAGATTGATAGATAGAGATAGGTAGGTAGGTAGATAGATAGATAGAGATAGGTAGGTAGGTAGATAGATAGATATTGATAGGTAGGTAGGTAGATTGATAGAGATAGGTAGGTAGGTAGGTAGATAGATAGAGATAGGTAGGTAGGTAGATAGATAGATAGAGATAGGTAGGTAGGTAGATTGATAGATACAGATAGGAAGGTAGGTAGATTGATAGATAGAGATAGGTAGGTAGGTAGATAGATAGATACAGATAGGTAGGTAGGTAGATAGATAGATAGAGATAGGTAGGTAGGTAGATTGATAGATAGAGATAGGTACGTAGGTAGATTGATAGAGATAGGTAGGTAGGTAGGTAGATAGATAGAGATAGGTAGGTAGGTAGATTGATAGATACAGATAGGTAGGTAGGTAGATTGATAGATAGAGATAGGTAGGTAGGTAGATAGATAGATAGAGATAGGTAGGTAGGTAGATTGATAGATACAGATAGGTAGGTAGGTAGATTGATAGATAGAGATAGGTAGGTAGGTAGGTAGATAGATAGAGATAGGTAGGTAGGTAGGTAGATAGATACAGATAGGTAGATAGATAGATAAATACAGATAGGTGGGTAGGTAGATAGATAGATACAGATAGGTAGGTAGGTAGATTGATAGATAGAGTAGGTAGGTAGGTAGATATTTAGATACAGATATGTAGGTAGGTAGATAGATAGATACAGATAGGTAGGTAGGTAGATTGATAGATAGAGATAGGTAGATAGGTAGATAGATAGATACAGAAAGGTAGGTAGGTAGATTGATAGATAGAGATATGTAGGTGGATAGATAAATACAGATAGGTGGGAAGGTAGATAGATAGATAGAGATAGGTAGATAGGTAGATAGATAGATACAGATAGGTAGGTAGATATATAGATACAGATATGTAGGTAGGTAGATAGATAGAGATAGGTAGGTAGGTAGATTGATAGATACAGATAGGTAGGTAGGTAGATTGATAGATAGAGATAGGTAGGTAGGTAGATAGATAGATAGAGATAGGTAGGTAGGTAGATAGATAGATATTGATAGGTAGGTAGGTAGATTGATAGAGATAGGTAGGTAGGTAGGTAGATAGATAGAGATAGGTAGGTAGGTAGATAGATAGATAGAGATAGGTAGGTAGGTAGATTGATAGATACAGATAGGAAGGTAGGTAGATTGATAGATAGCGATAGGTAGGTAGGTAGATAGATAGATACAGATAGGTAGGTAGGTAGATAGATAGATAGAGATAGGTAGGTAGGTAGATTGATAGATAGATACAGATAGGTAGGTAGGTAGGTAGATAGATACAGATATGTAGGTAGGTAGATAGATAGATAGAGAGGTAGGTAGGTAGATTGATAGATAGAGATAGGTAGGTAGGTAGGTAGATAGATAGAGATAGGTAGGTAGGTAGATTGATAGATACAGATAGGTAGGTAGGTAGATTGATAGATAGAGATAGGTAGGTAGGTAGATAGATAGATAGAGATAGGTAGGTAGGTAGATAGATAGATATTGATAGGTAGGTAGGTAGATTGATAGAGATAGGTAGGTAGGTAGGTAGATAGATAGAGATAGGTAGGTAGGTAGATAGATAGATAGAGATAGGTAGGTAGGTAGATTGATAGATACAGATAGGAAGGTAGGTAGATTGATAGATAGAGATAGGTAGGTAGGTAGATAGATAGATACAGATAGGTAGGTAGGTAGATAGATAGATAGAGATAGGTAGGTAGGTAGATTGATAGATAGAGATAGGTACGTAGGTAGATTGATAGAGATAGGTAGGTAGGTAGGTAGATAGATAGAGATAGGTAGGTAGGTAGATTGATAGATACAGATAGGTAGGTAGGTAGATTGATAGATAGAGATAGGTAGGTAGGTAGATAGATAGATAGAGATAGGTAGGTAGGTAGATTGATAGATACAGATAGGTAGGTAGGTAGATTGATAGATAGAGATAGGTAGGTAGGTAGATAGATAGATAGAGATAGGTAGGTAGGTAGATTGATAGATAGAGATAGGTAGGTAGGTAGGTAGATAGATAGAGATAGGTAGGTAGGTAGGTAGATAGATACAGATAGGTAGATAGATAAATACAGATAGGTGGGTAGGTAGATAGATAGATACAGATAGGTAGGTAGGTAGATTGATAGATAGAGATAGGTAGGTAGGTAGATATATAGATACAGATATGTAGGTAGGTAGATAGATAGATACAGATAGGTAGGTAGGTAGATTGATAGATAGAAATAGGTAGATAGGTAGATAGATAGATACAGAAAGGTAGGTAGGTAGATTGATAGATAGAGATAGGTAGGTGGATAGATAATACAGATAGGTGGGAAGGTAGATAGATAGATAGAGATAGGTAGATAGGTAGATAGATAGATACAGATAGGTAGGTAGATATATAGATACAGATATGTAGGTAGGTAGATAGATAGATAGAGATAGGTAGGTAGGTAGATTGATAGATAGAGATAGGTAGGTAGGTAGATAGATTGATACAGATAGGTAGGTAGGTAGATTGATAGATAGAGATAGGTAGGTAGGTAGGTAGATAGATAGAGATAGGTAGGTAGGTAGATTGATAGAGATAGGTAAGTAGGTAGGTAGATAGATAGATAGAGATAGGTAGGTAGGTAGATAGATAGATATAGATAGGTAGGTAGGGTAGATATATAGATACAGATATGTAGGTAGGTAGATAGATAGATACAGATAGGTAGGTAGGTAGGTAGATAGATACAGATATGTAGGTAGGTAGATAGATAGATAGAGATAGGTAGGTAGGTAGATTGATAGATACAGATAGGTGGGTAGGTAGATAGATAGATACAGATATGTAGGTAGGTAGATAGATAGATACAGATAGGTAGGTAGGTAGATAGATAGATAGAGATAGGTAGGTGGGTAGATAGATAGATAGATACAGATAGGTAGGTAGGTAGGTAGATAGATACAGATATGTAGGTAGGTAGATAGATAGATAGAGATAGGTAGGTAGGTAGATTGATAGATAGAGATAGGTAGGTAGGTAGGTAGATAGATAGAGATAGGTAGGTAGGTAGATTGATAGATACAGATAGGTAGGTAGGTAGATAGATAGATACAGATAGGTAGGTAGGTAGATTGATAGATAGAGATAGGTAGGTAGGTAGGTAGGTAGATAGAGATAGGTAGGTAGGTAGATTGATAGATACAGATAGGTAGGTAGGTAGATAGATAGATACAGATAGGTAGGTAGGTAGATTGATAGATACAGATAGGTAGGTAGGTATATTGATAGATAGAGATAGGTAGGTAGGTAGATAGATAGATAGAGATAGGTAGGT
The DNA here is from genome assembly GCA_024509115.1 of Crotalus helleri. Taxonomy (NCBI): domain Eukaryota; kingdom Metazoa; phylum Chordata; class Lepidosauria; order Squamata; family Viperidae; genus Crotalus; species Crotalus helleri. The sequence goes on along the minus strand of JAKSXO010000167.1, from coordinate 15,185 downwards.
AGGTAGATTGATAGATACAGATAGGTAGGTAGGTAGATTGATAGATAGAGATAGGTAGGTAGGTAGATAGATAGATAGAGATAGGTAGGTAGGTAGATTGATAGATAGAGATAGGTAGGTAGGTAGGTAGATAGATAGAGATAGGTAGGTAGGTAGGTAGATAGATACAGATAGGTAGATAGATAGATAAATACAGATAGGTGTGTAGGTAGATAGATAGATACAGATAGGTAGGTAGGTAGATTGATAGATAGAGATAGGTAGGTAGGTAGATTGATAGATAGAGATAGGTAGGTAGGTAGGTAGATAGATAGAGATAGGTAGGTAGTAGATTGATAGATACAGATAGGTAGATAGGTAGATAGATAGATACAGATAGGTAGGTAGGTAGATTGATAGATAGAGATAGGTAGGTAGGTAGATAGATAGATAGAGATAGGTAGTAGGTAGATTGATAGATAAGATAGGTGGTAGGTAGATTGATAGATAGAGATAGGTAGGTAGGTAGATAGATAGATAGAGATAGGTAGGTAGGTAGATTGATAGATAGAGATAGGTAGGTAGGTAGGTAGATAGATAGAGATAGGTAGGTAGGTAGGTAGATAGATACAGATAGGTAGATAGATAGATAAATACAGATAGGTGGGTAGGTAGATAGATAGATACAGATAGGTAGGTAGGTAGATTGATAGATAGAGATAGGTAGGTAGGTAGATATATAGATACAGATATGTAGGTAGGTAGATAGATAGATACAGATAGGTAGGTAGGTAGATTGATAGATAGAGATAGGTAGATAGGTAGATAGATAGATACAGAAAGGTAGGTAGGTAGATTGATAGATAGAGATAGGTAGGTGGATAGATAAATACAGATAGGTGGGAAGGTAGATAGATAGATAGAGATAGGTAGATAGGTAGATAGATAGATACAGATAGGTAGGTAGATATATAGATACAGATATGTAGGTAGGTAGATAGATAGATAGAGATAGGTAGGTAGGTAGATTGATAGATAGAGATAGGTAGGTAGGTAGATAGATTGATACAGATAGGTAGGTAGGTAGATATATAGATACAGATATGTAGGTAGGTAGATAGATAGATACAGATAGGTAGGTAGGTAGGTAGGTAGGTAGATAGATACAGATATGTAGGTAGGTAGATAGATAGATAGAGATAGGTAGGTAGGTAGATTGATAGATACAGATAGGTGGGTAGGTAGATAGATAGATACAGATATGTAGGTGGGTAGATAGATAGATACAGATAGGTAGGTAGGTAGATAGATAGATAGAGATAGGTAGGTGGGTAGATAGATAGATAGATACAGATAGGTAGGTAGGTAGGTAGATAGATACAGATATGTAGGTAGGTAGATAGATAGATAGAGATAGGTAGGTAGGTAGATTGATAGATAGAGATAGGTAGGTAGGTAGGTAGATAGATAGAGATAGGTAGGTAGGTAGATTGATAGATACAGATAGGTAGGTAGGTAGATAGATAGATACAGATAGGTAGGTAGGTAGATTGATAGATAGAGATAGGTAGGTAGGTAGGTAGATAGATAGAGATAGGTAGGTAGGTAGATTGATAGATACAGATAGGTAGGTAGGTAGATAGATAGATACAGATAGGTAGGTAGGTAGATAGATAGATAGAAATAGGTAGGTAGGTAGATTGATAGATACAGATAGGTAGGTAGGTAGATTGATAGATAGAGATAGGTAGGTAGGTAGATTGATAGATACAGATAGGAAGGTAGGTAGATTGATAGTTAGAGATATGTAGGTAGGTAGATAGATAGATACAGGTAGGTAGGTAGGTAGATTGATAGAGATAGGTAGGTTGGTAGGTAGATAGATAGATACAGATAGGTAGGTAGGTAGTTTGATAGATAGAGATAGGTAGGTAGGTAGATATATAGATACAGATATGTAGGTAGGTAGGTAGGTAGATAGATAGAGATAGGTAGCTAGGTAGATTGATAGATACAGATGGGTAGGTAGGTAGATTGATAGATAGGTAGGTAGGTAAATAGATAGAGATAGGTAGGTAGGTAGATAGATAGATATAGATAGGTAGGTAGGTAGATATATAGATACAGATATGTAGGTAGGTAGATAGATAGATAAGATAGGTAGGTAGGTAGGTAGATAGATACAGATATGTAGGTAGGTAGATAGATAGATAGAGATAGGTAGGTAGGTAGATTGATAGATACAGATAGGTGGGTAGGTAGATAGATAGATACAGATATGTAGGTAGGTAGATAGATAGATACAGATAGGTAGGTAGGTAGATAGATAGATAGAGATAGGTAGGTGGGTAGATAGATAGATAGATACAGATAGGTAGGTAGGTAGGTAGATAGATACAGATATGTAGGTAGGTAGATAGATAGATAGAGATAGGTAGGTAGGTAGATTGATAGATAGAGATAGGTAGGTAGGTAGGTAGATAGATAGAGATAGGTAGGTAGGTAGATTGATAGATACAGATAGGTAGGTAGGTAGATAGATAGATACAGATAGGTAGGTAGGTAGATTGATAGATAGAGATAGGTAGGTAGGTAGATAGAGATAGGTAGGTAGGTAGATTGATAGATACAGATAGGTAGGTAGGTAGATAGATAGATACAGATAGGTAGGTAGGTAGATTGATAGATACAGATAGGTAGGTAGGTATATTGATAGATAGAGATAGGTAGGTAGGTAGATAGATAGATAGAGATAGGTAGGTAGGTAGATTGATAGATACAGATAGGTAGGTAGGTAGATTGATAGATAGAGATAGGTAGGTAGGTAGATAGATAGATAGAGATAGGTAGGTAGGTAGATTGATAGATAGAGATAGGTAGGTAGGTAGGTAGATAGATAGAGATAGGTAGGTAGGTAGGTAGATAGATACAGATAGGTAGATAGATAGATAAATACAGATAGGTGTGTAGGTAGATAGATAGATACAGATAGGTAGGTAGGTAGATTGATAGATAGAGATAGGTAGGTAGGTAGATTGATAGATAGAGATAGGTAGGTAGGTAGGTAGATAGATAGAGATAGGTAGGTAGGTAGATTGATAGATACAGATAGGTAGGTAGGTAGATAGATAGATACAGATAGGTAGGTAGGTAGATTGATAGATAGAGATAGGTAGGTAGGTAGATAGATAGATAGAGATAGGTAGGTAGGTAGATTGATAGATACAGATAGGTAGGTAGGTAGATTGATAGATAGAGATAGGTAGGTAGGTAGATAGATAGATAGAGATAGGTAGGTAGGTAGATTGATAGATAGAGATAGGTAGGTAGGTAGGTAGATAGATGAGATAGGTAGGTAGGTAGGTAGATAGATACAGATAGGTAGATAGATAGATAAATACAGATAGGTGGGTAGGTAGATAGATAGATACAGATAGGTAGGTAGGTAGATTGATAGATAGAGATAGGTAGGTAGGTAGATATATAGATACAGATATGTAGGTAGGTAGATAGATAGATACAGATAGGTAGGTAGGTAGATTGATAGATAGAGATAGGTAGATAGGTAGATAGATAGATACAGAAAGGTAGGTAGGTAGATTGATAGATAGAGATAGGTAGGTGGATAGATAAATACAGATAGGTGGGAAGGTAGATAGATAGATAGAGATAGGTAGATAGGTAGATAGATAGATACAGATAGGTAGGTAGATATATAGATACAGATATGTAGGTAGGTAGATAGATAGATAGAGATAGGTAGGTAGGTAGATTGATAGATAGAGATAGGTAGGTAGGTAGATAGATTGATACAGATAGGTAGGTAGGTAGATTGATAGATAGAGATAGGTAGGTAGGTAGGTAGATAGATAGAGATAGGTAGGTAGGTAGATTGATAGAGATAGGTAAGTAGGTAGGTAGATAGATAGATAGAGATAGGTAGGTAGGTAGATAGATAGATACAGATAGGTAGGTAGGTAGATATATAGATACAGATATGTAGGTAGGTAGATAGATAGATACAGATAGGTAGGTAGGTAGGTAGATAGATACAGATATGTAGGTAGGTAGATAGATAGATAGAGATAGGTAGGTAGGTAGATTGATAGATACAGATAGGTGGGTAGGTAGATAGATAGATACAGATATGTAGGTAGGTAGATAGATAGATACAGATAGGTAGGTAGGTAGATAGATAGATAGAGATAGGTAGGTGGGTAGATAGATAGATAGATACAGATAGGTAGGTAGGTAGGTAGATAGATACAGATATGTAGGTAGGTAGATAGATAGATAGAGATAGGTAGGTAGGTAGATTGATAGATAGAGATAGGTAGGTAGGTAGGTAGATAGATAGAGATAGGTAGGTAGGTAGATTGATAGATACAGATAGGTAGGTAGGTAGATAGATAGATACAGATAGGTAGGTAGGTAGATTGATAGATAGAGATAGGTAGGTAGGTAGGTAGATAGATAGAGATAGGTAGGTAGGTAGATTGATAGATACAGATAGGTAGGTAGGTAGATAGATAGATACAGATAGGTAGGTAGGTAGATAGATAGATAGAGATAGGTAGGTAGGTAGATTGATAGATACAGATAGGTAGGTAGGTAGATTGATAGATAGAGATAGGTAGGTAGGTAGATTGATAGATACAGATAGGAAGGTAGGTAGATTGATAGATAGAGATATGTAGGTAGGTAGATAGATAGATACAGATAGGTAGGTAGGTAGATTGATAGAGATAGGTAGGTTGGTAGGTAGATAGATAGATACAGATAGGTAGGTAGGTAGTTTGATAGATAGAGATAGGTAGGTAGGTAGATATATAGATACAGATATGTAGGTAGGTAGGTAGGTAGATAGATAGAGATAGGTAGCTAGGTAGATTGATAGATACAGATGGGTAGGTAGGTAGATTGATAGATAGGTAGGTAGGTAAATAGATAGAGATAGGTAGGTAGGTAGATATATAGATAGAGATAGGTAGGTAGGTAGATTGATAGATAGAGATAGGTAGATAGGTAGATTGATAGATACAGATATGTAGGTAGGTAGATTGATAGATACAGATAGGTAGGTAGGTAGATAGATAGATAGAGATAGGTAGGTAGGTAGATTGATAGATACAGATAGGTAGGTAGGTAGATTGATAGATAGAGATAGGTAGATAGGTAGATAGATAGATACAGAAAGGTAGGTAGGTAGATTGATAGATACAGATAGGTAGGTAGGTAGATTGATAGATAGAGATAGGTAGGTAGGTAGGTAGATAGATAGAGATAGGTAGGTAGGTAAATAGATAGATAGATAGAGATAGGTAGGTAGGTAGATTGATAGATACAGATAGGTAGGTAGGTAGATAGATAGAGATAGGTAGGTAGGTAGATAGATAGATAGAGATAGGTAGGTAGGTAGATAGATAGATAGATACAGATAGGTAGGTAGGTAGGTAGATAGATACAGATATGTAGGTAGGTAGATAGATAGATAGAGATAGGTAGGTAGGTAGATTGATAGATAGAGATAGGTAGGTAGTAGGTAGATAGATAGAGATAGGTAGGTAGGTAGATTGATAGATACAGATAGGTAGGTAGGTAGATTGATAGATAGAGATAGGTAGGTAGGTAGATAGATAGATAGAGATAGGTAGGTAGGTAGATAGATAGATATTGATAGGTAGGTAGGTAGATTGATAGAGATAGGTAGGTAGGTAGGTAGATAGATAGAGATAGGTAGGTAGGTAGATAGATAGATAGAGATAGGTAGGTAGGTAGATTGATAGATACAGATAGGAAGGTAGGTAGATTGATAGATAGAGATAGGTAGGTAGGTAGATAGATAGATACAGATAGGTAGGTAGGTAGATAGATAGATAGAGATAGGTAGGTAGGTAGATTGATAGATAGATACAGATAGGTAGGTAGGTAGGTAGATAGATACAGATATGTAGGTAGGTAGATAGATAGATAGAGATAGGTAGGTAGGTAGATTGATAGATAGAGATAGGTAGGTTGGTAGGTAGATAGATAGAGATAGGTAGGTAGGTAGATTGATAGATACAGATAGGTAGGTAGGTAGATTGATAGATAGAGATAGGTAGGTAGGTAGATAGATAGATAGAGATAGGTAGGTAGGTAGATAGATAGATATTGATAGGTAGGTAGGTAGATTGATAGAGATAGGTAGGTAGGTAGGTAGATAGATAGAGATAGGTAGGTAGGTAGATAGATAGAGATAGGTAGGTAGGTAGATTGATAGATACAGATAGGAAGGTAGGTAGATTGATAGATAGAGATAGGTAGGTAGGTAGATAGATAGATACAGATAGGTAGGTAGGTAGATAGATAGATAGATAGAGATAGGTAGGTAGGTAGATTGATAGATAGAGATAGGTACGTAGGTAGATTGATAGAGATAGGTAGGTAGGTAGGTAGATAGATAGAGATAGGTAGGTAGGTAGATTGATAGATACAGATAGGTAGGTAGGTAGATTGATAGATAGAGATAGGTAGGTAGGTAGATAGATAGATAGAGATAGGTAGGTAGGTAGATTGATAGATACAGATAGGTAGGTAGGTAGATTGATAGATAGAGATAGGTAGGTAGGTAGATAGATAGATAGAGATAGGTAGGTAGGTAGATTGATAGATAGAGATAGGTAGGTAGGTAGGTAGATAGATAGAGATAGGTAGGTAGGTAGGTAGATAGATACAGATAGGTAGGGTAGATAGATAAATACAGATAGGTGGGTAGGTAGATAGATAGATACAGATAGGTAGGTAGGTAGATTGATAGATAGAGATAGGTAGATAGGTAGATAGATAGATACAGAAGGTAGGTAGGTAGATTGATAGATAGAGATAGGTAGGTGGATAGATAAATACAGATAGGTGGGAAGGTAGATAGATAGATAGAGATAGGTAGATAGGTAGATAGATAGATACAGATAGGTAGGTAGATATATAGATACAGATATGTAGGTAGGTAGATAGATAGATAGAGATAGGTAGGTAGGTAGATTGATAGAGATAGGTAGGTAGGTAGATAGATTGATACAGATAGGTAGGTAGGTAGATTGATAGATAGAGATAGGTAGGTAGCTAGGTAGATAGATAGAGATAGGTAGGTAGGTAGATTGATAGATACAGATAGGTAGGTAGGTAGATTGATAGATAGAGATAGGTAGGTAGGTAGATAGATAGACAGAGATAGGTAGGTAGGTAGATAGATAGATATTGATAGGTAGGTAGGTAGATTGATAGAGATAGGTAGGTAGGTAGGTAGATAGATAGAGATAGGTAGGTAGGTAGATAGATAGATAGAGATAGGTAGGTAGGTAGATTGATAGATACAGATAGGAAGGGGTAGGTAGATTGATAGATAGAGATAGGTAGGTAGGTAGATAGATAGATACAGATAGGTAGGTAGGTAGATAGATAGATAGAGATAGGTAGGTAGGTAGATTGATAGATAGATAAGATAGGTAGGTAGGTAGGTAGATAGTTACAGATATGTAGGTAGGTAGATAGATAGATAGAGATAGGTAGGTAGGTAGATTGATAGATAGAGATAGGTAGGTAGGTAGGTAGATAGATAGAGATAGGTAGGTAGGTAGATTGATAGATACAGATAGGTAGGTAGATTGATAGATAGAGATAGGCAGGTAGGTAGATAGATAGATAGAGATAGGTAGGTAGGTAGATAGATAGATATTGATAGGTAGGTAGGTAGATTGATAGAGATAGGTAGGTAGGTAGGTAGATAGATAGAGATAGGTAGGTAGGTAGATAGATAGATAGATAGAGATAGGTAGGTAGGTAGATTGATAGATACAGATAGGAAGGTAGGTAGATTGTTAGATAGAGATAGGTAGGTAGGTAGATAGATAGATACAGATAGGTAGGTAGGTAGATAGATAGATAGATAGATAGAGATAGGTAGGTAGGTAGATTGATAGATAGAGATAGGTACGTAGGTAGATTGATAGAGATAGGTAGGTAGGTAGGTAGGTAGATAGATAGAGATAGGTAGGTAGGTAGATTGATAGATAAGATAGGTAGGTAGGTAGATTGATAGATAGAGATAGGTAGGTAGGTAGATAGATAGATAGAGATAGGTAGGTAGGTAGATTGATAGATACAGATAGGTAGGTAGGTAGATTGATAGATAGAGATAGGTAGGTAGGTAGATAGATAGATAGAGATAGGTAGGTAGGTAGATTGATAGATAGAGATAGGTAGGTAGGTAGGTAGATAGATAGAGATAGGTAGGTAGGTAGGTAGATAGATACAGATAGGTAGGTAGATAAATACAGATAGGTGGGTAGGTAGATAGATAGATACAGATAGGTAGGTAGGTAGATTGATAGATAGAGATAGGTAGGTAGGTAGATATATAGATACAGATATGTAGGTAGGTAGATAGATAGATACAGATAGGTAGGTAGGTAGATTGATAGATAGAGATAGGTAGATAGGTAGATAGATAGATACAGAAAGGTAGGTAGGTAGATTGATAGATAGAGATAGGTAGGTGGATAGATAAATACAGATAGGTGGGAAGGTAGATAGATAGATAGAGATAGGTAGATAGGTAGATAGATAGATACAGATAGGTAGGTAGATTTATAGATACAGATATGTAGGTAGGTAGATAGATAGATAGAGATAGGTAGGTAGGTAGATTGATAGATAGAGATAGGTAGGTAGGTAGATAGATTGATACAGATAGGTAGGTAGGTAGATTGATAGATAGAGATTGGTAGGTAGGTAGGTAGGTAGATAGATAGAGATAGGTAGGTAGGTAGATTGATAGAGATAGGTAAGTAGGTAGGTAGATAGATAGATAGAGATAGGTAGGTAGGTAGATAGATAGACACAGATAGGTAGGTAGGTAGATATATAGATACAGATATGTAGGTAGGTAGATAGATAGATACAGATAGGTAGGTAGGTAGGTAGATAGATACAGATATGTAGGTAGGTAGATAGATAGATAGAGATAGGTAGGTAGGTAGATTGATAGATACAGATAGGTGGGTAAGTAGATAGATAGTTACAGATATGTAGGTAGGTAGATAGATAGATACAGATAGGTAGGTAGGTAGATAGATAGATAGATAGAGATAGGTAGGTGGGTAGATAGATAGATAGATACAGATAGGTAGGTAGGTAGGTAGATAGATACAGATAGGTAGGTAGATAGATAAATACAGATAGGTGGGTAGGTAGATAGATAGATACAGATAGGTAGGTAGGTAGATTGATAGATAGAGATAGGTAGGTAGGTAGATATATAGATACAGATATGTAGGTAGGTAGATAGATAGATACAGATAGGTAGGTAGGTAGATTGATAGATAGAGATAGGTAGATAGGTAGATAGATAGATACAGAAAGGTAGGTAGGTAGATTGATAGATAGAGATAGGTAGGTGGATAGATAAATACAGATAGGTGGGAAGGTAGATAGATAGATAGAGATAGGTAGATAGGTAGATAGATAGATAACAGATAGGTAGGTAGATATATAGATACAGATATGTAGGTAGGTAGATAGATAGATAGAGATAGGTAGGTAGGTAGATTGATAGATAGAGATAGGTAGGTAGGTAGATAGATTGATACAGATAGGTAGGTAGGTAGATTGATAGATAGAGATAGGTAGGTAGGTAGGTAGGTAGATAGATAGAGATAGGTAGGTAGGTAGATTGATAGAGATAGGTAAGTAGGTAGGTAGATAGATAGATAGAGATAGGTAGGTAGGTAGATAGATAGACACAGATAGGTAGGTAGGTAGATATATAGATACAGATATGTAGGTAGGTAGATAGATAGATACAGATAGGTAGGTAGGTAGGTAGATAGATACAGATATGTAGGTAGGTAGATAGATAGATAGAGATAGGTAGGTAGGTAGATTGATAGATACAGATAGGTGGGTAAGTAGATAGATAGTTACAGATATGTAGGTAGGTAGATAGATAGATACAGATAGGTAGGTAGGTAGATAGATAGATAGATAGAGATAGGTAGGTGGGTAGATAGATAGATAGATACAGATAGGTAGGTAGGTAGGTAGATAGATACAGATATGTAGGTAGGTAGATAGATAGATAGAGATAGGTAGGTAGGTAGATTGATAGATAGAGATAGGTAGGTAGGTAGATAGATAGAGATAGGTAGGTAGGTAGATTGATAGATACAGATAGGTAGGTAGGTAGATAGATAGATACAGATAGGTAGGTAGGTTGATTGATAGATAGAGATAGGTAGGTAGGTAGGTAGATAGATAGAGAAAGGTAGGTAGGTAGATTGATAGATACAGATAGGTAGGTAGGTAGATAGATAGATAGATACAGATAGGTAGGTAGGTAGATAGATAGATAGAGATAGGTAGGTAGGTAGATTGATAGATACAGATAGGTAGGTAGGTAGATTGATAGATAGAGATAGGTAGGTAGGTAGATTGATAGATACAGATAGGAAGGTAGGTAGATTGATAGATAGAGATAGGTAGGTAGGTAGATAGATAGATACAGATAGGTAGGTAGGTAGATTGATAGAGATAGGTAGGTTGGTAGGTAGATAGATAGATACAGATAGGTAGGTAGGTAGTTTGATAGATAGAGATAGGTAGGTAGGTAGATATATAGATACAGATATGTAGGTAGGTAGGTAGGTAGGTAGATAGATAGAGATAGGTAGCTAGGTAGATTGATAGATACAGATGGGTAGGTAGGTAGATTGATAGATAGGTAGGTAGGTAAATAGATAGAGATAGGTAGGTAGGTAGATATATAGATAGAGATAGGTAGGTAGGTAGATTGATAGATAGAGATAGGTAGATAGGTAGATAGATAGATACAGATATGTAGGTAGGTAGATTGATAGATACAGATAGGTAGGTAGGTAGATAGATAGATAGAGATAGGTAGGTAGGTAGATTGATAGATACAGATAGGTAGGTAGGTAGATTGATAGATAGATATAGGTAGGTAGGTAGATAGATAGATACAGATAGGTAGGTAGGTAGATTGATAGATAGAGATAGGTAGGTAGGTAGATAGATAGATAGAGATAGGTAGGTAGGTAGATAGATAGATAAAGATAGGTAGATAGGTAGATAGATAGATACAGATAGGTAGGTAGGTAGATAGATAAATAGAGATAGGTGGATAGGTAGATAGATAGATACAGATAGGTAGGTAGGTAGATTGATAGATGAGATAGGTGGGTAGGTAGATAGATAGATAGAGATAGGTAGGTAGGTAGATAGATAGAGATAGGTAGGTAGGTAGATTGGTAGAGATAGGTAGGTAGGTAGGTAGAGATAGAGATAGGTAGGTAGGTAGATAGATAGAGATAGGTAGGTAGGTAGATTGATAGATACAGATAGGAAGGTAGGTAGATTGATAGATAGAGGTAGGTAGGTAGATAGATAGATACAGATAGGTAGGTAGGTAGATTGATAGATAGGGATAGGTAGGTAGGTAGATAGATAGATAGGTAGGTAGGTAGATAGATAGATAGAGTTAGGTAGATAGGTAGATAGATAGATACAAATAGATAGGTAGGTAGATAGATAGATAGAGATAGGTGGATAGGTAGATAGATAGATAAAGATAGGTAGGTAGGTAGATTGATAGATAGAGATAGGTAGGTAGGTAGATAGATAGAGATAGGTAGGTAGGTAGATTGATAGAGATAGGTAGGTAGGTAGATAGATAGATAGAGATAGGTAGGTAGGTAGGTAGATTGATAGATACAGATAGGTAGGTAGGTAGATTGATAGATAGAGATAGGTAGGTAGATAGATAGATAGAGATAGGTAGGTAGGTAGATTGATAGATACAGATAGGTAGGTAGGTAGATTGATAGATAGAGATAGGTAGGTAGGTAGATAGATAGATAGAGATAGGTAGGTAGGTAGATTGATAGAGATAGGTAGGTAGGTAGGTAGATAGAGATAGGTAGGTAGGTAGATAGATAGATAAGATAGGTAGGTAGGTAGATTGATAGATACAGATAGGAAGGTAGGTAGATTGATAGATAGAGATAGGTAGGTAGGTAGATAGATAGATACAGATAGGTAGTTAGGTAGATTGATAGATAGAGATAGGTAGGTAGGTAGATAGATAGATAGAGATAGGTAGGTAGGTAGATAGATAGATAGAGATAGGTAGATAGATAGATACAGATAGATAGGTAGGTAGATAGATAGATAGAGATAGGTGGGTAGGTAGATAGATAGATAGAGATAGGTAGGTAGGTAGATTGATAGATAGAGATAGGTAGGTAGGTAGATTGATAGATAGAGATAGGTAGGTAGGTAGGTAGGTAGATAGATAGAGATAGGTAGGTAGGTAGATTGATAGAGATAGGTAGGTAGGTAGATAGATAGATAGAGATAGGTAGGTAGGTAGATTGATAGATAGAGATAGGTAGGTAGGTAGGTAGGTAGATTAGATAGAGATAGGTAGGTAGGTAGATAGATAGATAGAGATAGGTAGGTAGGTAGATTGATAGATACAGATAGGTAGGTAGGTGGATAGATAGATAGAGAAGGTAGGTAGGTAGATAGATAGAGATAGGTAGGTAGGTAGATAGATAGATAGATAGATAGATAGATACAGATAGGTAGGTAGGTAGATAGATACAGATATGTAGGTAGGTAGATAGATAGATAGAGATAGGTAGGTAGGTAGATTGATAGATAGAGATAGGTAGGTAGGTAGGTAGATAGATAGAGATAGGTAGGTAGGTAGATTGATAGATACAGATAGGTAGGTAGGTAGATAGATAGATACAGATAGGTAGGTAGGTAGATTGATAGATAGAGATAGGTAGGTAGGTAGGTAGATAGATAGAGATAGGTAGGTAGGTAGATTGATAGATACAGATAGGTAGGTAGGTAGATAGATAGATACAGATAGGTAGGTAGGTAGATAGATAGATGGAGATAAGTAGGTAGGTAGATTGATAGATACAGATAGGTAGGTAGGTAGATTGATAGATAGAGATAGGTAGGTAGGTAGATTGATAGATACAGATAGGAAGGTAGGTAGATTGATAGATAGAGATAGGTAGGTAGGTAGATAGATAGATACAGATAGGTAGGTAGGTAGATTGATAGATAGAGATAGGAAGGTAGGTAGATAGATAGATAGAGATAGGTAGGTAGTAGATAGATAGATAAAGATAGGTAGATAGATAGATACAGATAGGTAGGTAGGTAGATAGATAGATAGAGATAGGTGGATAGGTAGATAGATAGATAAAGATAGGTAGGTAGGTAGATTGATAGATAGAGATAGGTAGGTAGGTAGATAGATAGATAGAGATAGGTAGGTAGGTAGATTGATAGAGATAGGTAGGTAGGTAGATAGATAGATAGAGATAGGTAGGTAGGTAGATTGATAGATACAGATAGGTAGGTAGGTAGATTGATAGTTAGAGATAGGTAGGTAGATAGATAGATAGAGATAGGTAGGTAGGTAGATTGATAGATAGAGATAGGTAGGTAGGTAGATAGATAGATAGAGATAGGTAGGTAGGTAGATTGATAGATAGAGGTAGGTAGGTAGGTAGATAGATAGAGATAGGTAGGTAGGTAGATATATAGATACAGATATGTAGGTAGATAGATAGATAAAGATAGGTAGATAGGTAGATTGATAGATACAGATAGGTAGGTAGGTAGATTGATAGATAGAGATAGGTAGGTAGGTAGATAGATAGATAGAGATAGGTAGGTAGGTAGATTGATAGATACAGATAGGTAGGTAGGTAGATTGATGATAGAGATAGGTAGGTAGGTAGATAGATAGATAGAGATAGGTAGGTAGGTAGATTGATAGATAGAGATAGGTAGGTAGGTAGATAGATAGATAGATAGGGAGGTAGGTAGATTGATAGATAGAGATAGGTAGGTAGGTAGGTAGATAGATAGAGATAGGTAGGTAGGTAGATATATAGATACAGATATGTAGGTAGATAGATAGATAAAGATAGGTAGATAGGTAGATTGATAGATACAGATAGGTAGGTAGGTAGATTGATAGATAGAGATAGGTAGGTAGGTAGATAGATAGATAGAGATAGGTAGGTAGGTAGATTGATAGAGATAGGTAGGTAGGTAGGTAGATAGAGATAGGTAGGTAGGTAGATAGATAGATAGAGATAGGTAGGTAGGTAGATTGATAGATAGAGATAGGAAGGTAGGTAGATTGATAGATAGAGATAGGTAGGTAGGTAGATAGATAGATACAGATAGGTAGTTAGGTAGATTGATAGATAGAGATAGGTAGGTAGGTAGATAGATAGATAGAGATAGGTAGGTAGGTAGATAGTTAGATAGATAGAGATAGGTAGATAGTTAGATAGATAGATACAGATAGATAGGTAGGTAGATAGATAGATAGAGATAGGTGGGTAGGTAGATAGATAGATAGAGATAGGTAGGTAGGTAGATAGTTAGATAGATAGAGATAGATAGATAGTTAGATAGATAGATACAGATAGATAGGTAGGTAGATAGATAGATAGAGATAGGTGGGTAGATAGATAGATAGATACAGATAGGTAGGTAGGTAGATAGATACAGATATGTAGGTAGGTAGATAGATAGATAGAGATAGGTAGGTAGGTAGGTAGATTGATAGATAGAGATAGGTAGGTAGGTAGGTAGATAGATAGAGATAGGTAGGTAGGTATATTGATAGATACAGATAGGTAGGTAGGTAGATAGATAGATACAGATAGGTAGGTAGGTAGATTTATAGATACAGATAGGTAGGTAGGTAGATTGATAGATAGAGATAGGTAGGTAGGTAGATAGATAGATAGAGATAGGTAGGTAGGTAGATTGATAGATAGAGATAGGTAGGTAGGTAGGTAGATAGAGATAGGTAGGTAGGTAGATATATAGATACAGATATGTAGGTAGATAGATAGATAAAGATAGGTAGATAGGTAGATTGATAGATACAGATAGGTAGGTAGGTAGATTGATAGATAGAGATAGGTAGGTAGGTAGATAGATAGATAGAGATAGGTAGGTAGGTAGATTGATAGAGATAGGTAGTAGGTAGGTAGATAGAGATAGGTAGGTAGGTAGATAGATAGATAGAGATAGGTAGGTAGGTAGATTGATAGATACAGATAGGAAGGTAGGTAGATTGATAGATAGAGATAGGTAGGTAG